>JAOVVF010032272.1:0-10756 GCA_028565595.1 Duopalatinus emarginatus | reverse complement strand
AAAGTGCAAGATGTGCAAAAATGCAGTTTATGGTTTGGTGTGTGTGTGTGTGTGTGTGTGTGTTTGTGTGTGCATGTGAGTGTGAGAGTGGTGTGTGGGTGTCTCTGTCAGGAAGTCCATGTGTGGTGATCTAGTCCCTGTTCCCATTCAGGGCTCGGACAGCTTGCCGGAAGAAACTCCTCCTCATTCTCTCTGTGTTCGCCTTCAGGGAGCGTAACAGAGAGAAGAGTCCATTGTTGGGGTGGCTGAGGTCCACAATCTTCCTGCCTCTGATCCAGCACCACTTACTGTAAATAGTTTGCAGGCCAGGGAGCTTGATCCGAGTGATACGTTCAGCTGATCGTACCGCTCTCCGAAGGGTCCTGCTTGGTGCTGTTCCTGAATCTGTTCCTTGTAAATATATAATATTGTAAATATATAAAGAAGTGAATATAGAATATTTAAGAAAAAGACTAAGTAATGAACACCATAAGTCCTGCAGAACAGCCACGTATTCTCAGGTGTACTATTTCTGTGTTCCACAGTGTGTTGTGTGGCATCCTGGTTGTGTTCGATAACATTAAGATCTGGTGACTTTTGTAGGAATTTCAAAACCCCAAACTCAAATGAGTGTTCATTTAATCATAATTTGGCCTCTTTAGGCACCTGTGGTGGCATATTGTCCTGCTGGAAGAGGCCAAACCCATCAGACTTAGTGCAGGACATAAACTAGTGTAACCTGTCAGAAAGGTGGCACATATAGTGTTCACCTGTTAGAGACGTTTGTAGATGTACCAGGGGTCCCATGAATTCCAACTAAACAAACCTCATTCCATTATGCAACCACTGCCAATCTGTACCAGTTATTTTATTGCCCTCTATACCGGTATAGGGTGTAAAATACAATGAATTTAAAATATAAATAGTGTTAGAGGTCCAGTGTGTGGTCAGTAGTTATATAAGTATTGGGTGGAGATCAATGTAAAAAAAAACATTAAACCTGTTTATGCAATTTTGCACCAATAGCAAGCCATGCCTGTTGGCTGTATGAGAGCTGAGACAGTTACCTAGTCGTTAGCATTGCATCATGTCATCATATGATTATTTATGGGTCCTAACCAACAACAGCTGTATACAGTGAATATTAGCAAAACAACATAACAACATTATTTTAACCAGACACAGATTGATGGTGCTTTCGAACCAACTCAGACATGCTGACATACCTTCTCAATACAGTCCCTTGAGGCAACTCATTTAAAAGGGATGCATGATCTGATTGGAAGGTAGATGTCCCTTTGGTACCAACTGTTGTAACTGCGCTCAGGTCATTTGTGAGAAAGTCGCATCATTCACAAATGATGTGTGTCACTATACACTTGATGAAAACATGTGTTGCGTTTGTCAAACAAATGGAACACACTTCCAAACTGTTGCTTTTTTATTTCCATTCCCTCCTCATACTTGTGTATATAGCATTACATGCGTCATTTGTATTTGCGAAACATGTTGTTCTTGTTTGAGAGGTGGGTGTTGTATCGGTAAAGCATGGTGTGTATACATGCACATCATGGGCCATTTTTAAATCACATTCTCTTTGTTTGTAACATCTTGGCAGCATTCTTCCTTCATACATTTCAACCATTTCTAGCACTCTGACCACATGTGGGCATGTGGGCATGGAAAGGTCCAAATACATAACAATATGAGAAGGATGTAAAATCATTTCATACATAATGTGCCCACTTTAAAATAGCTCTGCTGCAAATCTCACTATCCATTATGAAACAAGGCACAGCTCAAACGATGTGCTAGCAAATGAAGTCTGCTACATTATGCATGCAGATTAATATAAATCTCACTGATGCAGAATGACAAAACCCAGCGACTCTGCCCTGCTTGTATAGTTCACAAAGGGAGCAAAAGAACAAAAAAAACAAAAATAAGTAGAGACAAGCCAGGCTGAAGCACAACAACTGTGCTCGCTGCCCACACAAATGTGCTCTGTTTCAAATCCACCCCTTTTCCTGATGATTATTATCCTCAAAACTGTATAGGGAATATCTGACAAGACAGATCACAAATGCCAATGTACCCACAAATGCTTGGCTTGTTTAAACAAACCACCATTTCTTTCAAAACCTCTATTATTTATAGACAGTTGACTACTAAATACTCTAAAGACTACTAAATGAATATTGCATTTATTATTATTGTTATTATTATTATTATTATTAATATTATTAATATTGTGCTGATAATAATAATAATAATAATAATAATAATAATAATAAAGTGCTTTTCAAGAGCCCAAAAACACTTACAATTCTCAGTACACAACTATAAATATGACACGTGAGGAAAAAACACCATAATACAAGACATACACAGTGGGCATCAAGACATGGACCAGACTTAGCAAGAAGATTTTATGTGAAGTAAAAAAAGATCATTTTTAAATTTAGATTTGAATATGGAGGGAGAGTTGGACTGTTGTACCAGAGGAGGAAGAGATCAAGGAAGAAATTTAAAAAATGCACGATTATTAAAGCTGTGAAGGTTGGAATGCAGAACAGTGAGCAGCCGGTCTGAAGATGACCTGAGAGTGTGAGTGGGTTTGTAGAGATATCAGACAGATAAGAAGTAGTGACGTTATTTAGAGCTTTGTAAGTAAGTAGAAGAAGTTTGTATTGGATGCAGTATTTTATAAGAAGTCGGTGGAGATGTTGGAGAACTGGTGGTGATGAGAGTGAGTGTGGGTGAAGAGGCGGGCAGCAGAGCTCTGTACCATCTGAAGTCACTTCCTGAGAATGGAAGAGAAGCCAATGCCAGCTAGAAGAGAGTTACAGTCGTCCAGACGCCTGGAAATAAAAGCATGACTAAGAGTTACGGCAGTAGTTTGTTAGAGGGATGATCAAATTCTGGCGATATTACACAAGTGGGAAAAAAGATGTTTTAACTATAGAGTTGACGTGGGCACTGAATGAAAGCGTCGTGTCAAGAATGATGCCCAGATTTCGAACCAAATGGCAAAGACATGGTCGCTGTATTAATAGAGAGAGTACCAGAAACGTGTCTAAGAACATTTGTGCCTTTGCTGAAGGATATAGCCTGGCTACTTGGCAACAGAGGAACAACTGATTTAGATAATTAAGCACTGTTATTTTTTTCTTTTAAAGTTAAGTAGGGAAAAACTCATTCCAAACACTTATATGTGTATTAAAGGCTTACTTAATCAATCACCTCCTGAGCTTGAAATTCTCTTATTAAATGTTCCGTGTATAACTGTTCCCTCCTTGGGTTTTTTTTGTACTGTCACGACATGAAAGTTGTGCAATTTACCATTTAATTGTGTGTGTGTGTGTGTGTGTGCGTGTGTGTGTGTGTGTGTGTGTGTGTGTGTGTGTGTGTGTTTCACTGTGAGACAAATAGACTTATTAAACAACAAAAAGCAGAATGTTTTCTGGAATATGTCTTTATTATGTTTTCACACCTGGACCCTTATACTGTATTTCTGCACTTCCATCTCATCTATATTGCTTAACCGCTGTCAGACTGAATGAAAACCATATGCGAAGATCACAGATTTTCAGATTGAGGCCTGGCTTTTCTAATACACTGAGTTTGCTGAACCTCCTCAATGTAACGCTGGCAGTACACATAGGATCAATCATCTGATGAAAAAATAAAAATCCATGCCAGTGTTAAATCTCTTGAAGATTTCCCTTTGTATTTGGTCCCCCCTTTACTGAACCCTGAGCCAGTCTTCCCTGATGGGGTTGCTATAAACCCCATTCTTCATTATTGGAAGATAAGGCTCAAAAAATTTGATAAGCAAGGTCATAAGAAGGGCTTTCACCTAACACAGCACTTTGTGCTAAGGCTAATCAGTTTGAATTCACACCATAGTAAAGATTTCTCAGATATATTAGGACAACTGTTGAATTTCCACAATGCTTAAGCTCCCTTGCCATAGTACAACACAATCCTCAAACACATGACGAGTAGATACTTCTAATACTGGTACTTTATGGGGGCAGCCGGGGCTCGAGGTTTGGGAACTGACCTTATGACTGGAAGGTTGGTGGTTCAATTCTCCACTAGACACAACTGAAATGCCCCATGACACCTAACCCCCTGCCCCCTGCTCCAGGCAAGTGTGTCCACTACCCCCTAGTGTGTGTGTTTTACCAAATCCTTTTGTCAAAAATGACTGAAAACCATTTTCTTATGTTTTGTTCAGCAGGTTTGGGAATTTGCAACAGAAATGTTCAATGCTTTAGGCCTTTACATTCATCCTCAGTGTTGTTATTTATGTGTACTCTACATACTCATAGCATCACTGCATAAAATTTCAGTAACAGGCTAATAAAAAATATAAATATATTTGGGGCAGCTGTAAGCTTGTGGTTATAAAACCAACCTTGTGACTGGAAGGTCACAGGTTCGATCCCCTGTACTGACAAGACATAACCAATCTGACCTTAAACAAGGCACATAACCATTCAACTGCTCCTCAGGAGCCGTGGATAGGGCTGCCCACTGCCCCCTAAAGCGTGTCTTTCACTGCATGGATGGGTTTAATGCAAAGGTAAAATTCCGCTGTACAAGCAAAGTGGTTACTGAGTGATTCACTCATTATAGTACTGTATGACTACAGCAGACTTCTAGTACAAATTGCTACATATTAACATGTTGGCCTAAGCAATACAGCCATATGAATGGATTAAGTAAAGTGTACAATAAAATAAAACCATTGTCAAAAGGTAAGTAATTTGAAACAATTCATTACTGAATTGCGCTCCATGGATCTGGGGTTGTGAGTCCAAGCCTTGCTGTGGCCTCTGTCTGTAAGGTGTTTGGTCTGTTTGGTGTCTCACCTCTTGAAAAACACACATAGTAGGCAAATTTGATGGTATTCCTGTCATGTATCCAATGTCTCCGAAGCAAAAAAGTATGACTGACTGACTTAAAGTAACAGAATAACGCATGATTTGCATTAAAAGCAATAAAAAAAATACTGTATTCCCCTGCTTTTTAAGATTTGTCTGCTTTTTAAGTCATATTCCAGACAGTATAATATTTCCATAGAGATTATGTGTAATGGCAGGGGGTATTGTATGGCATCATTCAGAAAGACGGCACAAGTAAACTCCAAGAGATGAATGAACTTCAACTGAACCACAAGACAACTAGTGTAGTAGTAAAGGCTTTGGGATACTGATAAGAATGTTGTGAGCTCAGATCTCTGCGATGTCAAACTGTCATTCAGCTGAGCAGTTGATTTGGATAAAAGCATTATGGAAATGGAAATGTAATATCAGAACCTACTGGCATCTGAGAGTCACTCTAGCCATGCTACAAACCCTGTGGTTCCTTATATCCTTATAAATCTTCATCTGTCGTACATTTTTCAGAACGTTTGACTTAAAGCCGAATGCATCTGTCCAAATTCGCCACTGCCTTAGCGACAGCTGGAGTTTTGTTCAAAGACGTTTTTAGGTGTTATCAAATGGAAAATGGAAGCCTTTAGATATAATGAACTATAATATAAAGTGTTCTACATTTAAAAAAAATACTATAAAAGGAAGTACACCAAAAAATTGAAGAAATGAAAGTAAACTAAAAAATTTTTTGTGTGTAAAGGCCCTTGGTCTCAGGTGCAGTTTGCTCAGTTTCATAAGGTAATTTTGGTAAAGTCGGGTTTACTGAGCATCTTGCAGAACCAGCCACAGGGAAGGGGATATCGTGTGCATAGCTGTTGTAATGGTGTTTGTTCTGGACACATCTTGATGAATATCCTGCTTGGGCAACATATAGTACTTACTGTGTTTTTAATGTGTTTCTAATGCTGTGGATTACATTTTCACATTATTAATGGGAATTCTGGAAAAAGCTTTTATTGCCTTTAACTTCAGGCTAAAGTAACTTTTCGAACTTCGGTTACTTTAACTGCATGTTCTCATCTGACTAAACATTGTTTTCCTTTTAATGTTCAAGGCTCTAATGTTACTTTAATGTCACTTTTTGTAATGTGTAGTAGGAGTTATGTCATCTAGGAGAAAGGCAAAAAAGACAGCACAAGGTCTGGTCTTATGAGACACTCCAGTATGCAGCAGCGGTATCAATACATATAATCTGCGTTGCTTGTGTTACTTATAGCAAGAAGTGAAGTAAGCAGTGGTGTCTCTGGCACAGAAAACCTAGTATGAACTCGCATATCTGAATCCAAACACAGAAACACTTCATCCATAAAGTCACAAATGCACAGACAAAGCAGAAGTTAGCAAAAGTGGAGACCAGAATATGAGTGGTGTCACCAATAATGGTCTCACCAATACTTAAAAAAAAAAAAAAAGAAAAGGTGCACAATTTTTAAATCTGGACATATTTGTTGATATCTTTTTTGCAGAAGTCCAACAATTTATAAACAACAATTTTTCCTTTTTAAGTTGTATTAAATTGTCAGTTTGAACAGAACTGTGATAGCTAGTTGGGTTGCAACGCCGATACACAATGTTAACTAAATGATTTGATGTAGCCTACATAGCGTCTCTTATTTTTTACTAGCTGATCTTAACATGGGGCCAATGTGATTGTGCCCCACAGTTCATTATTAAAAGCATTAAAATACTCATGGGCCACTAGGGGAAGTATTGGCCTTTATCTAACAGGTACAGGAAGATGTTTGGAATGTATCAGACTGTGATAACCATTGTCATATACACATAAAAAATATTACATTATGTAACAATTTTAGTTATGAAAAATGCTTATGTAATAGTTGTTTATTTATTGATCATGACATGTACTGCTCTACAGTGACCTCTGGTTGGGCTTGGCCCCACTGTCTCCTACTGGACACGCCCTGGAGGTAAGAAGATCATCTTATCTCATATGTGGAAGCTTAATTACAAGAATAGTAAAGGTAGTTAAAGTTAGCAAATTGTTATAAAAAGTGCAATTTGTCATCTAAATAAATGCTTTGGTAAGTTAATTCAGCTTTAGTTATGGTTGATGTTTAATATGTTTTGTGTAACGATGAGTGTTGCATTATGTTAAATTTAGCAGATAATACAGCAGATATTTGTGGCCACTGTCCAGGTGAAGCCTGGTGGTTTCTCCTGTTTAGGTAATACACTGGCTAACTGTGAAACATGTTGTTGTGGTATATGCGTTAGTTTTCAGGAAAAAAAAAAACATTTTTGCTTTAACACTATTTTTCCCTCAAACTAAAAACAGTAACAAAATTATTGCTATCTTTGTTATAAAGAAAGCTGACAAAAAAATTCACCCAGCCTCATATTGCACCTTCTGCACTGCCAAACATGTTGGCAGTAGAGATCCCAGAAGTAAAACTGGGAATGTCACACCACCAGAACATTTCGCAAACATTTCACATGTTGGTTGATTTCTTATTGCCCCTCAGCCATACTCCAAAGGCAGTTGTCGGTAGTATTGACAGGGGCATATGAACATGCCCTGAGGTGACATCCCAGAGCATGAGTTCTCATTTAAGGTGCCCTAAGGTATTCTCACTAGAAAGAGAGAAATAGTAAGATGCCTTAGAGAAAAGTGTGGAAAAAACCTGAAAGTAAAGGGAAGGTAGAACATAGTACTGAAACATCATGCAAATGAAACAAGAAACCTTAAAGGGGAACACAGATATCCATGGACTAATAACCAGATAGTGGTATTTTACCTTGCAAGTGTTTGTTGGTGGTCAAATAAGCCTTGGTGAATACACACCTTCTTATATCAACCATCCGATCCTATTGATTCAGTCTCACAGGAGGCCTATAAATAAAAACGTGGTTCAACTCTTCTTCTCTCAGTGGTATGTTTGACACTTCATTGCAACCAGGTTTGCTGATACACTACTTGAACTAGAGTTTAAAACAGGGCTGTAGGGATTTATGCCCATTGATCCACAAGAGCATTAGTGAGGTTGGACACTGACATTAGGCAATGTGCCTGGCATGCAGTCTTCACTTCCAATTCATCCCATGGGTGTTCAGTGGGACTAAGAACAGGGTTCTGTGCAGGCTATTGCAATTCTTGCACATCGACATTGGCAGACCATGCCTTTATGCCTTCTTTGTGCACAGAGGCATAATGTTTGGCTACAGTTTGGGCCTGTTATTTTTAATATAGGGAAATATGTGATTCCAGTACTGTGGCAGCAGTTTGAGCCCATATATGTGTATGATGGTCAGGTGTCGACATAAATTCAGTGATTCAATGTCCAACCATGGTTCTATCTTTGTGAAACTTTTAATGAAGTACAATGAACCACAGACACAAATTATGGGCCTGACCCCTGAGAACAACCTCATACTGGCATGTTTGCAAGAGGTCACAGTTTTAAGCTCCATCTAAGCACTGGTTGTATGTGAAACTATGGGCATAAAAGACTTTTTTAAAGACTGTGCATCTCTTTCTAGTTCTATGAACTGTGTACATGGTAGCATTGTCTGTACACAAGGTATAAATTAATAGTTTGGTGCTAGGAGCTTATAATAATCAAAGCATTACAGCATGAACTTGCTGCTTAATAATTTGTGCAATTTGTCATAAAAACCAGTAACAAATGCCAATCTAAAGAGGCTTGTCCCAAATATTTAATATCTGGATATAAATGTTGCATTTATATTTACAGACATTTTACTTACACTTAAGCTTTTTACATCTCTGGCCATCAATACAGTATGATTAGGGATTCAAATATGATATGCAACTCAATAATCATGTGGACTGAGTTATCGACACTCAGGTATACTTATAAAACTATCAACCAAGAAAATGATATGTGAACACAGGTCAAGACATGCAGTCATTTATTTAATGTGTGCCTGTGCTGTGCTAAGATATGTGTCACCAATTTCTGTCTAGTTTAAGCATTTGCTTGTCTATATAAATCACTGAAATCAAAGCAAAAATAGAAAAGTTTTTTTTTTTTTTACCAGTGTCATGTCAACTACAGAATCTGTGATAAACTCTACCTCTCAGAATACCCCATGGCCTTTACACATGGTCAGCATGGATTACCTCCTTCCCACAGTCATTATCACATTCATTCTCACCTGATAACTCTCTGCTTGCACCTCGACCCAATTACTCATGAACATACTGCACACACAGACACTATACAGTATATAAAGCCCATACAAACAAGCCTATGATGCGAAATCATATCAGAAATCCTTACAATTTGTGGTTGTGATCTTGTTTTTAGTTTTCTGATTTCTTATTTTTTTTACTTTTTTTTACCTGACAATTTGGACCTGTTTCTCAATGCATGGAAAGTCCTGGTTACTGTGTGCAGATGATTTGCAGATATTATTTGCTCATGGTCAAAATAACCTATCTATAGTAAAGCAAACAACAGAGATTTCAATAGCATTGTGACTCACTGTTTCTCTCTCTCTCTCTCTTTCTCTCTCTCTCTCTCTCTCCTTTCTCTCTCTCTCTCTCCTTTCTCTTTGTAGCATGTTGACATACCTTGATGACCTACACACCCAATCTCTCACCATCACAGTACAGATTAAATGTCACTAGCTTTTCTTGTTGGACACAGTGTCAGGTCAGCCAGGCACATCCATACCTCTTTACCTTTTTGGTGAGCTTTTGTTGATACATTTCTAATCCTGTTTTAAAAGAGAGGATAATAACACCACAATGGTCCCTAAGCTGCTTACATCTCCGATAAAATGCTGTACTCTCTCCATCTCTCTGAACAGATACTGACATTTTGTTTGTACGATTTCAGTATTACACAGGCACTCAGGCAAACAACACACATAAACAAATAAGGATTTTAGGCTGCTACGCAGTTTAGGATCCTGATGATGTGCAGAAAGTCACGTTGTATCTTTGCAAAAAGTTTACAAATGAGTTTACATACTGTGACGCAACAAGCCAACCATCACAAGATTATCGTTTCATGGAAATATTTAGGAAATGTCCTGATGTAATAGAGTAGCTATTTCAAAAGTGCACATACACTATATAAAAGAAGTATTAGGCCAGACATCTAATCACTGAACTCAGGTGTTTTATTCAGTCCCATTGCCACAGGTGTATAATATCAAGCATATATCCATGCAGTCTGCCTTTACAAACATTTGTGAAAGAATGGGTTCCTCTAAAGAGCTCAATGAATTCGAGTGTAGTACTGTAATAATATGCCACCATTTCAACAGCTCAGTTTGTAATATTTCTTCCTTCCACATTCCACAATTAGCCGTAAGTGCAAGTTAACTTACAGGGCAGGGTGACTGAGTACTGAGGCGTATAGTGCGTAAATGTCACTAACACTGCTGACTCAATAACTGCCTTCGAGTTCCTCCTCTGGCATTAACATCAGCACAAAAACTGTGCGCAAGGAGCTTTATAGCATACGTTTTCTTGGCAGCTGCATACAAGCCTTACATCATTACATTTGGTGTAGAAAAACTTGACTGGACTTTACATCGACCCTATCAGGCACCTTTGGGATGAAACAAAACAAAGATTGCAAACCAGGTCCTCTCATCCAAAAGCAAGTGTCTGACCTAACAAAAGCTCTTCTGGATGAATGGGAAAGAATTTCAATTCAATTCAATTCAATTTTATTTGTATAATTTTAACAATGAACATTGTCTCAAAGCAGCTTTACAGAAAATAATGAAAAGGGTTATACATTTATAGAATTATAATTCCAAGCCAGTGGCAACAGTGGCAAGGAAAAACTCCCTGAGATGACAAAAGGAAGAAACCTTGAGAGGAACCAGACTCA
>JAOVVF010032269.1:0-10757 GCA_028565595.1 Duopalatinus emarginatus | reverse complement strand
GGGGGTTGTGACACTGTGTACCTGTTAGTGTTGTGGGACAGGGGTTAACGGCAGTACCCATTGCTCACTGAGGACAGGAACTGAAGAACTGTAAGAAACTGTGAGAAATGTGCTTTCATGTCCAAAATAATCTCCAATAACACCAGAAAAAGTGGCCAGATTTGTCGGTGGTTGCTTTTTTTAAGGGGAATACAAGGAAGCTTAGAGAAAGGCGTAGATGTATATTTTAATAAATATCATAATTTATTCAAATTTTTACATAATTTATTCTATTCATGTCGATAGCTTGGATCAGGGGTAACATCGTTGAAAATCATTCCAACATTCACCTCCGTCCCTTTCTCCTTGTCCACCTCTTCCTCTGAATACTGGAAGAGCAGTTTGGACAAGAGTCAGCATGTTGTGTGCAAGTCTTTGTCTGTCTTGGTTTCTTCGTCTTCCTTTTTTGCTTTATCAGCTTTTCTGCATGATCTGCTCAATTTTCGTGACACTGGCGATTTCCCACAAGAGGCAGAGCTGTTTTACTGACTGAGCCGCTGATGGACTCATGCCATTCATAAATCTGCTGCTCTGTGTTACAAAAACACACAAAAACTGGCCTGAAACGTGCATACACAATATCTCATGCAGAAACTGTGAAGAAGAAATAGTTGGCGGAAAAACGAGTCTACATTTAAGCAAGGTAGCCCTTCAAACGATTTTGGAGAGAGAGAGAGCAGGAATTAATGACATTGTTTGGTAAAATAGAGAATTGCAAGTAAATGCAAAAACCATCCTCATGGATTTCAGTTCATCCCACATAAATTAAGATTAAGAGAGATGATTAGGAAAGATTAACACTTAAATCTTTTTTAAAACTGTAGTGTTTTATTTTTACACTAGATTCTGTATTTCACTTTGTAGTTTATTTACATTTTACCTTTATTTGACACTAACTATGGTCCGAGTTATTTCTATTGTTGACGTATGTATATTTAGGCTTGAGTAACACGTATCAGATAAACTATACCACAGAAAAGCCATTAGTCACCGAGTTGTCTGGTGTAGAACTACTCAGAAACTGCAGCGCATGCTTCCCACCACAGTAGTGGTACATTAGTGACATATTTAGACATGTTCTGTCTAGAGGTTTATCATACAAATAGCAAATTTTTAACTAACATAAAATAGAAAAATATTAATTAATAACGTGATATCCATGTGTATATGTGCACAGACATTGAATTTATATGTGATGGCTGGCCAAGTGTATGACACAATCAGCCCAAATCTGTGAAAGTTCACTCAGACCATATTAGCTCTGTGGGAATCGACTCTTATACATTTTGCCTACGCATCACTTGATGAGCCGAGCTTGGGCTGATACTTCATGTTAGCTAGGTATTTGTATCTGTTTTGTTTTGTCTTTCAATTTAAAGTCTAAAGGTGCTATATATAAAGCTCGTTATTCGTAAACAGATTAAACTCAAATTAAACGCTGCAGTCATGTGTTGCCACATAATAATCTTTTGTTGATAATGCTCTACTGAGGCCACCAAACAACGCAGTCTTCCTTGCTTTGACCTCCAATGACTTCTACTTTGCATTCTCCAGATTTTCTCTTCTTTGACTTATGCCGCTCAAAATGAATGGGGAAGCCGACATTTAAATATTCATGAATGATTTGCATGGACCTTTTATGGGTAAATGTGGGCGGTATGAAGACGGAATATGAGGCTGGTTTACATGCGCACATTTTAAAGTAGATTGTAATTTATAAAGCGGAAACATCATGGTAAGGTGTGTGTACACATGGTTTTATAAATTAGATTTTTTTTGTGCGTACGCCATTTCCTGCTTTTGTGCGCATGCACACTTTCACTCCAGAATCTATGCAGAGTTTTATAAATGAGGCCCCAGGTCCCCCTCACTAAACACCTCACCTCGTTGGCGACAGTTGTAGTAAGTTGCCTGCTTTAAGCCTTCTCCACATTTGTCCGGACTTGCCGGAGGAGATCTTGCTGCCAATCTATCATTCTGTAGGCCACTTGGGTAGGATCTGGTGGCTTTGCCAACAGCCTTTCCAAGGGGCCTTTGAGTTTCTGCCCCTACACCACTTCAGCTGGGGTGAACCCTGTACTTTCCTGCCAAGCTGTGTTGATGGCAAGAGGAAATGGTTTATCATGGATGTAGGAGGCAATCATCATTTTGAGTGTCGAGTTTGTGCTCTCTGTCAAATTAGTCTGGGGTGGTAGGCAGTGGTCAGTCTTTGGACGATGCCCCACTGCTTACAGATGTCGTGGATGAGATGTGAACTTTGCCCTGCAATCAGAAACCAAATATGCTGGGGTTCCCCATCGAGTGAACACCTGGTCAACAAGGATGGCAGCAATCTTTGGAGCTTTGGCGACCCTGAATGAAAAGAGCCCTTCCCACTTGCTGCAGTAGTCCATGATTACCAGCGGATGCTCATTTTGCCACAGACTCTTTGGCACAGAGTCCCATAAGGTCAAAGTCAATCATGTAAGCAGGCTCTACAACTGAGGTGGATTGTAACAGGCCAAACAACTTGGTTAGATAAAGTTTGTACTTCTGGCAGACTTCACATGCCTTGCAGTACTCCTACACCCTGTGTCTCAACAGTTATAGAAAAGTCTTCATCTTCCCTAGGTTCCCACTCAATAGGTTGTTATGAGCATACTTGAGGAAGGCCTTGCAGAAGCTAGATGGGACGAGCACATTGGAGCAATTGGGGGCCCTTCTTTGGGACCTTCTGAAACAAAAAACAATTTTTATAGAGGAAACTTATCCATCTTTGTCTGGAGTCAGGATCTTTGGCCTCTTTCCAGTAATGCTTCAAGGTGTCACCCTGCTTCTTCCCCTGTACGATCACCTCCTAGGTCACTAGTAGATCATCTATAGTGGTCTGTGTGAGCTGGTATGTGGCAAGGACACCTTTTGGGATGGTGGAATGGTGGTATGGTATCAGGGACAATCTTCCCTTCTGGTACCGCACAGAGGAGTCAAAACCCTGCAGTCAGATGGCCCACCTGGTTAGCCATGATGTGGGCTTTGGTTGACTGAAAACCCAGTGGAGGGCAATTTGGTCCGTGAAGACCATGAAGTGCTGTCCTTCCAGAGAATCCCCCCACTTCTCCATAGCCAACACAAGCCAAGACACTGCTTCACCTTCGTGGAGTAGTTTTTTCAGCACCCCTGAGAAGCCTCGAGAAGACTGGTGCAGTGGTGAGATCTTCTTTGATATCGTCAAAGGCACTTCTCCATCCAGGTATAAGTTGCATTCTTCTTCTTAAGGGCACTGAGAACAGCTACTCTACTGGCAAATCATGGGATAAACCTGTGATACCAGCTTGCAATGCCCAAAAACCTCTGCACCTCTTGACTGACTCCATCAGCTGTTGGAAGGACGCAGCCACATGTTTAAGGCTGAAGGGGAGGACCAGGAACTCATGCAGACCCTCCCTGGTTACAAAGGCTGACTTGATGATACTGTCCCTCTCCAGGGTGACCTACCAGTATCCACTGTTGAGATCAAGAGTACTAAACACAGACGCTCTATGGAGAAATTCGAGTATCTCCTGCACCTGTGGCATTGGACAGTCGGTAGCCATTAGGTAGCCATTGAGGCAGTGGTAATCCACCCCATCATCTTGGGCACCAACATCATTGGTACAGCCCAAGGTGAAGTTGATGGCCTAATGATGCCTTTCTTCAGCATTTCTGCCACTTCCTCCTGAATCAATTTCCTCTTTTTTATAGACATGAGGTATGGCTTTTGGCGGATGGAAGGGTCATTGATGGTGGAGATGCAATGCCATACCTTCGTCGTCTGTCCCAGCTAAGAGGTGCAAACAGTTAGCCATTTTTGTGGCAGCTCACCCAACTGTTGCCTGTAGCTAGTGGTGTCAGCCTTGCCCATCAGGCTGGACTTGATAGGACTGAGGCCAACTTGGCTATGTACAACTGGACGTTTGCTGGATAGAAAGGCTTGTTTTGGGGGCTGTGATCGTCTGCAACAAAGGGGATGGCTGCTCTAGAAGGCAGACGATAAGTGGAATAACTGAAGTTGATGGTGAGTTTCGCTGAGTTTAGATCTAGTCCTGCCACCAGGGGAAACAACAGGTCTTTGTTACCCATGACAAAAGGAGAGCATTTTGACAACAAATTGGAGAGCGTTTGTCTTTCTGGTCACTCTCTCTACTTTCTGGTTGGCTCCCTTCTTTATATACCCAAACACAAGGCTACCTCACTAAAGACACCCAGAGGCTTGGAGGAGGAAATGCAACTTGCATTTAAAGGGACACACATGCACACAATTCACAATGCAAAGGGACAACGGTCAGAAAAAATATACTACCAATATTTTTTTTCTGACTATTGTGCATTTGCATTGTGAATGTGAACTATTTGCCTACTTTGCTTGCACACAGAGGAATGTGACCTCTGCATTTAACCCATCCGTGCAGTGAAACACACGCACACACCAGTGAACAGTGAACACACTTGCCCGGAGTGGGGGGCAGCCCCAAACCACGGCACCCGGGGAGCAGTTGGGGAGTTAGGTGCCTTGCTCAAGGGCACCTCAGTCGTGTCTTGCCCTGGGCGTGGATCGAACCCACAACCGGTCAAGAGACCGGTTCCCTAACCACTAGGCCACGGCTGCCCTGTGTGCATGTGTAATCCTTCAAATTCTCTTTTTCACTGAACAATCTTAATTTAAAATACCATACCTATACTTTCACATAGCATTTAAACTATGCTAAATCCATTTAAACATTAAAAGTTTGAGATACTTCCCTTTTCTAAAACATATGCCTTAAAAAATTTAGTTTGACAAGTTACTCTTTGTGTTATGAGAATTTGCTTAGCAGCAGGCAAAGCAACCTAACAACTGGACTAAGCTTCTTACCTTGTGCAGAGATCAGACAGCCTGGTACGCCTGCCACAGAATACTGAAAGGGACATGGTTGATTGGCATAGGAACCGCGGGGAATAAGGGGGCTGCTTAAAGATCTCCCTTAGATCTGACTCCAGGGGACCTGGTACCCCTATTCTGGGTAAGGGACGCTGAGTATGGTTGGCCATCTTCATGGAGGTCTGTTTTGGATCATTCTTTGTCTGGCTCATAACCCAGGACCAGTTTTCATTGGGAGACGTTACCAGAGGCTATTGCCCTGACAACATAGTTCCTGGGGTCACAAACTTCAGCACGATAAGGCCGTGGTCCCAAGGCAAACTGGCCTTCCAACAGGACAATGTGCTGCAAATTATGGATAGAGGAACATTCATCTTTTTGCCGTTTCCACCTAAGTCACCAGATCTCAACATTATCTAACACATGTGGGATCCCATACAAGGCGCTGTGGAACACAGCAATCCTACACCTTGGAATACAACAGAATTGTGGTTCCATTTTGCAGGAAGCTGGTACCTCAGTGTACATATTGTTTAATAATAAAAAAAAATGTTTTAGTCCTGTGAGGTGTGAATTGTTTGCCCAGCAGGAGGCTCATTCTTCTTGCTTACCCATTGCTCTGCTCACCAGCAGGTAAACACAGTCACATTACTTTAGCCCAGTGCTTCTCAAATAGTGGGGCCGGTCCCAAGGGGGCATGGTGCACAGTAAGTAATAGCTCTACAGTGTATGTTTTTTTGCCTACTGACAGCGTAGAGCAGGAGATATGAAGCGCAATGAACAAACCACCAAGAGACACCATGGAAAAATGTTTTCTTTAATGTTACTAAGTATACAATATTATGCATATAACATCAGCACACCTAACACCATTGTTATAAGTCTTATAAAAATTTTATAGACAAATTCTTCTGTTTATAGTCGCAGCAGAAACTGGGGGGTGCAAAAGGTTCTCTTCTTCCTAGGGGGGCCATAACAGAAAATAATTGAGAAGCACTGCTTTAGACACTAAAAGCTAAGAGTATCCTGACTAGTCTTATAACTTGCAGTAAGCAAATATTTAATTTGTTTATACTGAAATGTCCAATACGTTGATTGTCAGTGTCCTGCTGGAAAGGGTTAAATATTGATGATTTGTAGTCAAATTTATAACAGTGTAGTGGATCAATCACTTTCATAATAATTTGGGGATATAGATAAAAACTATTTAAGTATCTTTTTTATGTTTTCCAGATGTACCACTGTTCAGATTGTGGGAGGAGTTTTACTAGTCAGTCTAATTTCCGACGGCATGAGCGCATCCACACAGGAGAGAAGCCGTATCACTGTGTACAGTGTGGGATGAGTTTTACTTGTCAGCATCATCTACAACGACATGAGCGCATCCATGCAGGAGAGAGGCCATATCACTGCGTACAATGTGGGATGAGTTTTACTCGTCAGCATCATCTACAACGACACAGCTGTGCACAGTGTGGAAAGAGTTTTAGTCAGCAAGGAAATCTTCGACAACATGAGCGCATCCATACCGGAGAGAAGCCTTATCACTGTGGACAGTGTGGGAACAGTTTTAAAGGTAAGAGTGATCTCTGAAGGCATCAGCTCATCCACACAGGAGTGAAGCCTTATCACTGTGGACAGTGTGGGAAGAGTTTTAAACATAAGAGTGATCTCCGAAGGCATCAGCTCATCCACACAGGAGTGAAGCCTTATCACTGTGGACAGTGTGGGAAGAGTTTTACTCATCTGCATTCGCTACAACTGCATCAGCGCATCCACACAGGAGAGAAGCCGTATCACTTTGTACAGTGTGGGATGAGTTTTACTTGTCAGCATCATCTACAACGACATGAGCGCATCCATGCAGGAGAGAGGCCATATCACTGCGTACAATGTGGGATGAGTTTTACTCGTCAGCATCATCTACAACGACACAGCTGTGCACAGTGTGGAAAGAGTTTTAGTCAGCAAGGAAATCTTCGACAACATGAGCGCATCCATACCGGAGAGAAGCCTTATCACTGTGGACAGTGTGGGAACAGTTTTAAAGGTAAGAGTGATCTCTGAAGGCATCAGCTCATCCACACAGGAGTGAAGCCTTATCACTGTGGACAGTGTGGGAAGAGTTTTAAACATAAGAGTGATCTCCGAAGGCATCAGCTCATCCACACAGGAGTGAAGCCTTATCACTGTGGACAGTGTGGGAAGAGTTTTACTCATCTGCATTCGCTACAACTGCATCAGCGCATCCACACAGGAGAGAAGCCCTATTCCTGTATACAGTGTGGGAAGAGTTTTAGTCACAAGCGTTCTCTCCAACGGCATGAGCTCATGCACTCATGAGTGAAGCTGTGTTACTCTGGACAGTGTGGGAAGAGTTAAACTTACTGAATTTCATTCCACAGCCACCAGCAGAGTCATACAGGACAGAAGCCATACCTTTGTGAACATTGTGAATGGATCTGTACTTATTCAAACTTATTTAGAAAACAGTGCTCTTGATGTGAATTTGTGGAATAAAGATTAAACTGCTGGCAATCACCAAACATTAAACAGATTAAATTTAACTTTGTGGATTTGCTGAGCAGGGATACTGCAGGCCAAGAAAAGTGAAAACCCAAAAATGTACTGTGTAATCTGACTTGCCAGTTTATTAGGCACGCCTGTTTTGTACTTCCATTTATTGACCAGTTTTTCAGGGACGTGAACAAGTATGTTTATAGTTACCTAGCCCCTTCTTCCCCATTAACCACTGGTCAGTACCCAATTGAGTGGTGGATCATTCTCAGCACAGCAGTGATGCTAACATGGTAGTGTGTGGTCTTGATGTGAGTATCAATCACTACAAAAAAGGAGGGTCACACAACAGATTAAGGTTACACCAGTGACAGTTTTCATTACAAATGATACTGTGTGATCATTAAGAGGTGTGAATTGTTTTTCCAGCAGGAAAGTTTTTTTTTTCCTTCTGCCCAGCAGGAAGCTCATTCTTCTTACGTACTCACTGCCCTGCTCACCAGCAGCTAAGCAGAGTCGCACTACCTTTAGACACTAAAAAGAGTATCCTGACTTATAACTTGCAGTTATAAAATATTTAATTTGTTTAAACTGATTGAAATGTTTAATAGATTGATTGTAAGTGTCCTGCTGGAAAAGGTTAAATATAGATGATTTAGTCGTCAACCTGTATTACAGTATTGTGGATAAATCACTTTCATAATAAAATGGGGATATAGTTTTAAACTGTTTAAGCATCTTGAATCATTTTATGTTTTCCAGATGCACCCCTGTTCAGATTGTGGGAAGAGTTTCACTTATCAGTCTAATCTGCAACGACATGAGCGCATCCATACAGGAGAGAAACCATATCACTGTGTACAGTGTGGGAAGAGTTTTAGTCAGCGAAGTATTCTTCAGCGACATGAGCGCATCCACACAGGAGAAACGCCGTATCACTGTGGACAGTGTGGGAAGAGTTTCAGCCATCAGTCTAATCTGCAACAGCATGAGCGCATCCACAGAGGAGAGAAGCCATATTGCTGTGTACAGTGTGGAGTAAGTTTTAGTAGTAAGAGTCATCTACAACAGCATGAGCACATCCATACAGGAGAGAAGCCATATTGCTGTGTACAGTGTGGGAAGAGTTTTATAAGCAAAGTAATCATCTACAACATGAGCGCATCCATACAGGAGAGAAGCCATATTGCTGTGGACAGTGTGGGAAGAGTTTATTCAACAAAGTAATCTTCAACAGCATGAGCGCATCCACACAGAAGAGAAGCCGTATCAATGTGGACACTGTGGGAAGCGTTTTAAACAGAAGCTTTCTCTCCAAAAGCATGAGCACATACACGCATGAGTGAAGCTGTGTTACTCTGGATAGTGTGGGAAGAGTTAAACTTACTGGATTTCATTCCACAGCCACATACAGGAGTCGTACAGGACAAAAGCCATACCTTTGTGGACATTGTGAATAGATCTGTACTTATTCAAGCTCATTTAGAAAACAGAAAAAGTATTTTAAAGTATGATACTTCTGTTAACACAAGTGACACAACTCCAGGGGACCACTACCACAGTTGTATAAACTTTGTTCAAATAATACATAAATAATACAAAATAAAACAACTAATAATTGAAACAATTGTTTGTTTTTTAGGGAAAATGAGTGTTGATTTGGCAACACCATTGCAAAGCTAAGGCTCATCCACGGACACAGAGATTTGTTTTGAGATTTGCTCTTCTTAGAGTGGCTTCTCCTAGACTCCTATAACTAGTTCTAGTTATAGAAGCCTTTGTCTTGGAGCATGTGAAACTGTAGCATGTGGTTATTAAGCGTAAAAATAAAGATAAAGGTAATATTGCAAAAGGCAGTAATCTGCTCCGGCCCAGTGTGGCAGTGTAACTTTCTGCAAATTATGCTGAAAATCAAAATGGTGCTCAGAAACAGTGTGGGCACTTTTTTTTTTTTTTTTTATTAGTGTAGTTTTAAGTGGAAGGCTGGGTATCCGTTCCACTTGGGATGGTGCTGCTTTAATTTCTTGCAGCATAGGACATAGTCTTAGAAAAGAAATAGTTTATCTGACAGTCCAAAGCCAAGCCAGAAAGCAGACAAACAGGCTAATCCGACCGCCTGCTAGTCACTTAGAGTCATCACACATGTTGAGAGTGTCTGTCCCGTGAGCCAAACATAAAATAGAAATACTCAAAGTTTGTTGTGGTAAACCAATAAACATAAAATTAGACCATTCCAATTCAGACAGACAGAACATTTGATCTGACCCTAATATTTTCTCTCTTGCATCAAAAACGCAAATTTTCAGTCCACCCAGATACAGTTACATACATCAGCCTTGTCATACTAGCAGAGGAGGAGGCACAAAATACACAAACTCTTACCATGCATTACCACAAAGTTATCAAGTAGAAGTAAAATATATAAAAAAAATGAACATCATATCAGTATTGGATATGCAATATATGTAAATATACAAAAAAGTGTCAGTGCAAAGCAATATGATCGAGAGATTAAATAATGCCTGAGTATATTTATTAGGGTATGATATTTATCAGAATTGATTTTCAATCCAGGAATGATTTTCCTGTTCAAATGGTCTATAAATTCTGTATGTAAATAAATAGAACATTTATTTACAACAATACTTTTAGGTCCCTTACTGTTTCAAATCGTTTTGCATCATTTTATATTTATACCAAAAATAGAACTCCACATAAAATTGTGTAACTTACATTACAAGTACTAGCTGCCAATCTATAAATGAATAAACTAAACTAATAAAATATATGAATACAAAAGTAAACATAGACTTCAGTCTACCACAGTGCATTAACCTTCAACTGATAATAATTTACAGTGGCTTGCAAAAGTATTCATACACCTCGAACTTTTTCATATTTTGTCACAGTACAACCACAAACATAAATATATTTCATGGGAATTTGATGTGAAAGACCAACGCAAAGTGGTATACAATTGTGAAGTGGAAAAAAAATTATACGATTCAAAACATTTTTTACACAAAAAATCTGAAAAGTGCGGTGTGCAAAAGTATACAGCCTCCTGAATCAATACTTTGTGGAACCAACTTTTGCTGCAATTACAGCTGCATGTCTTTTAGGGTATGTCTCCACCAGCTTTGCACATCTAGTGACTAAAATTTTTGCCCATTCTTTTTTGCAAAACAGCTTAAGCTCAGTCAGATTAGATGGAGTGAATTTGTGAACAGCAGTTTTCAGATCTTGCTACAAATTCTCGATTAGGTTTAGGTCTGGACTTTGACTGGGCCATTCTAACACATGAATATGTTTTGTTTTAAACCAT
>JAOVVF010032268.1:0-10764 GCA_028565595.1 Duopalatinus emarginatus | reverse complement strand
TATATAGATAGATAGATAGAGGGGTGTGTGTGTGTTTGCATGCCTTACTGGATTGTTATAATTTTTATTGAATTCCTTTTTCCAGGACATCCAGTATTTGTCCAGATTCATTTCACAGCAAACCTGGGACACGAGCAAAGCCATGAACAGAATACACACCATTATCCCTGTAAACACACACACACACACACACACATTCACACACACACACACACACATACATACATACAGTTACAACCACAGTGAGGCTTAAAGAAGTGTCACCATAACGGCATTTAAAAACTTCCTTAAACGGATGGAGAGAGAGAGAGAGAGAGAGAGACAGAGAGAGAGAGAGAGAAAGAGAGAGAGAGAGAGAGGGGTGATGCTGAGCTCAGAGAGCCCTGTGGTTGTTGTTACATATAATGTGAAAAAGGAAAATGGATGAACACAAACAATTGACCACATAGTATCTATATACTATATAATAAATGTGTCATGTTCTATATTACATACTGTATGTGTTCTTTAGTGGATTTTTTTTCTAATCAGTGAACAGTTTAACACAAACTAATTAATTTCTAAATTATTCTAATGATCATATTCATAAGTAGTTCATACACCAATTTTGCACAGTTTTATAGTTATACAATATAGTTTATTTAGTGTTAATATTTGGTATACATAATTAGTGCAGAAACTTTGAATACAAATGACTATGAAGCCATGAACTAAAACATAAATCTCCTTACAATAACCATTAAATAATTATAATAACACTATTACAGGTTTATACATAATACAGTAACACAATGCAAATAGATACCACAAACCTGCTCACTTTGAACAAACACAAACAGATCAAACAGAAGCCAAACATTTCATTCCAGCTTTAAATTAATTTAAAAATAAAACTGAATTTACCGAGAGTCATCTTTTACAAAATATGATAAACATGAACAAACACCACTACAGAATATGTAATATCTTACAGAAGACGCTTACCTGTCTGTCTCTCTGTCTGTCTGCGTGTGTTCAGAGCGGTATTCTGTAATTCTGGTTGAAGTTTTTAAGTAAAAAGTTCTAAAAGAGGAAGTGTTGAAATGTTTCCTTTCATCACTTATTTCTCTCGCTCTCTCTCTCTCTCTTTCTGTCAGAATGGTGTTATAAAGATGTCCCATGTACTGTAGAAGAAGAGGGGCTCAGTTTAGCCAGCCCCTGGATTTGAGTACAGTTTGCCTGGCAAATATTTACTGATATAAACTGGCTGGTTTTGTATTGTGAATGGTAAATAAAAGTTATGGTTTTAAAATAAAAAAAAAATATCTCTTTCTCACTCTCTCTCTCTCTCTCACACACACACACACACACAATGGGTAACAAATTAATGGAAAAATGTAACGTCAAAAGTCAGTAAGGTTTTAGATCACCACATGAAACCTCAGTATTGATGTAGAAGTGTGTGTGTGTGTTTGTGTGTGTGTGTGTTTTTATACCATCGACAGGAGCCAATATAATACGTTTATATCATATTGACATTCAAGAGAGAGAGAGCACACAAACTTGAAATGGCCTTACCCAAATGGTCTTAACCAGTGACCCTCCATGAGGCCTGAGACCCTGAATGCCCACCTTGTGCCAAGGGCACAAAGCGCTAAAGCTAAAGCACAAGCTGAGCTCCAGTTTAAGTACAGCATGAGCCAGGTGCTCCTCATTTGGACTGATTGTGTATATAAGTTCTGTGATCTTGAGTTCTGCTCCTGTCAGCAGTGTGGATGCAGAGGGTACTGTGCGTTGGTTCCCTCTGCTGACCGCAGGAGGAATAACCTGACCCTCAATAGAAAAGCCTCTGGTGGCCACCAGAGGAGCCACACTCTGGCACCCTAAGGCATAATTCTGTTTAGCTGGCAGGAAGCAGTGCGTGAAGTAGGCACAGAGATGGAATTTTTCCGAAGGCCCTACCCCTGTAATAGAATGGCCCCAATCCCTACATTTGACACTACAACATCTACATCTACATCTTCTATAATGAATTCCTATGGATCTGTTTAATTTTGGTCAGTGGCCCTGGACACTATAATGCCCAGGACGGAAACAGGGGTAGTACGGTACACCAACTTCTCCAACGTGAGAGGACTCACCTGACATGGCCAATGTGTTCCACGAACAAAAGATTTTTAATTAGTATATCATTGTGTTAGGCAAAAGCATATCTATTTAGGGATATCTATTTATATCTCTCTCTCTCTCTCTCAAAACTTCATTTATAAACTCCTGGAAGACAGCAGGGGTATTTATTAAGCTTAAAGACAAGACCAGGTATTCATAATGCCCCATGGGTTTTATAAACACTGTCTTCCACTTTTACCCCTGTCTATTGCATCTCAGATTGTAGGTGCTTTGCAAGTTCAGTTTGGTAAAGATGAAGGCTTGCTGGAGCACCTCAAATGCAGTGGTCATTAGAGACAGCCCCAATAGTCAATGCAGGGATCAAAGAACCCATCTTATGAAGAATCCATATGACCCTTCCATATGAAGAAAAACCCTGCGTCAGCTGCTCACTCTGGGGGTCAAGAGGAAATAGCCTACCTTGGGGCAGTTTCATTTCTGGGAGGAGGTTAACAGTGCAATCAAAGACTCTATGGGTAGGCAGGACCTGGCCATGTTCCTTGCTAAATACCTCTCCCAGGTCATGCATTGGGACACTAGAGAGGTCAGGGGCCAAGGGTTTGGCACAACAAGGTGTCCATGGGTGCTGGAGGGGGCAAGCTTTTGACACTGTGGGCCCCAGAAAACCACCCGCTGCAACTACAGTGGTGTCATTTTGATGGATGTGTTTTGTGATTTTGCAGCTCGTTTTTATTTTGCAATTTATTGGACTTGCATGACAAGCATATGTAATACAATTATATCATACAGTGCATAGTCCATACAGTACATCTATAATTGATTATAATAAAACTATTGATATTGGCTCAATCTTAGATCAAATACAGCACAGACAGTGATGGTGGAGATATCAGAGAGCTAAGAGATGCTAGACAGATAAGAGCATAATGAAGATATTACAGCACAGTAATCAAATCCCTAAAAATGTAATGTTAAATTTAAATAAATAAAGAATAAAAACTATTTTATCATACATGGTGCATCATAGGTTCAGCCAGAATTAGAGCGGTAGGGCCTGAAGGCCAGAGAAATTGGCGTGGTGACTTTTCCAATGTGGCAAAAGTCACCCAGATAAAAAGGAGCCACACCAAAAGCCTGACCTTTCCCTAAAATTTTATCCTGTTACCTCGACCCCTGGGCTTACCAACGACCCCCTATGAGGTCCGCTGTTATCAGTGTCCCTGACCTCGTACCTCATGCAAGAGAGCACAGAAATCTAAAGATGTGACAGGGAAGCCCTTCCTGAAGCCCTACTTAAATAGAGACTCAGCCATCCTGGTGGTGGCCCTCTGACTAGGTTGGCTCCCTCTGGTGGCAGCAGAGGGAATTAACTGACCCCTAATAATTATGTTTCTTTTACGTGGGGCTACATTACCCAGAGTACAGCAGAATGTTGACTGTAAGCATTCGGTCAGCTGATCAAGCTCTGCTGGGTTGGCTGGCCATCCAATCAAAGGTGATAACTCTGAGAGTTTACTGATAAAACTGTCTGCAGTATTGATGTAAAATGCATATTTTGTGGCTATGTATTTTTAATGAGAAAGGTAATGGTCTGAAATAGCATCAGGCTGTGGAAAAGTGACTATATTATCTATATTTAATCCAAATGTCAGAATTAAATCAAGCATGTGACCATCTATATGAGTGGGTCCTATTACATTCTGATTACCTACTGAATATAGAATGGACACCACTGCAGTTCTCAGGAGACTTCTGGATTATTAAAGTGAATATAAAAATTTCCACAATTAGAGATTTGTCTGCAGAAGTGACTTGGTTGGAGACGAAATCTGCAAATTCATAAAGACATTCTGAGTATGACCTTGGGGTCTGTAAGTAATAATTGATCAGACTTGCTTTTTATGGTTATGTATGTTATTTTAGTACACAAACTAAAAGTTAAATTGATGCTGAGTTTTGTGTGTGACACCTAGATTATCATTATAAATAACAGCGATGCCCCCCCCCCTCTGCCATTTATAATAAGTGATTTAAGAACAAGACATAATTTTTAATGCAGGCTATATTTGAATAGTTTTTCAGGCAGCCTCAGTCAGCATGTTGAACTTGCATGTTCACTCTGTAGGTTAACAGTAGCCTTGCTAGTAAAATTACTTTTTGTTGGATCCATAGGTTTTACAGCTACTGATGCATGAATTTAACAATTTCCACTGGAATTTTCTCAAAGAGTACCAGCACCATCTGTCATGTAAACCAACCTCAGATTTGTGGTCTCCAAATCCACCAAAACTGCATCTACTAAAGTTTTGTTCTTTATCTTCAGTGTGTAGAGTTAATTGTAGATCTGACTATAAGACTCTTTCAGTGCAATACAGCTGTCATAATTCCACCAGTTTAATAAAAATCTTTTATTTCATTGCATTAATTGCAGCCAAAATAGTTTCTGCTTCTGCACCCTACAGCACATCTGTGGCCCCCCCCCCCTCAGTCTTCCGTCTCTCTCCCTCTTCCTGCTCTCTCATCTTGTTTTTGACACATTGACCGTTCTTAATTTGCTAAATGATGCCATTAAATAATCCAAAAACACAACACTTCATTTTTGCTAGATTTAAGTTTACTGATTAGTAAAAATAAAAAGCTGTAGCAGAGCAGTACAAACCATAAGGTAACCATAACTAGGCATCCAGCTTGAGGGTGTTTTAGATTATTTTTTGTGTGATATTGCTTAAATTAGAAACAGAAAAATCTCTCTGTCTATAGGACATCTAAAAGTATATTATTGAGGAATGCAGATCTGAACTACTTACAGTTGTAGTGTTAACTGTCTGCATGTCACAGATTATTTAAACAAAAAAAGGATAAACAAAAGAAAAACAGATAAACAGAAGTCCAAGCATTGTCTACTATGACCCTGAAGATAAGTCTGTCTCCACTTCTTTAAACAATATTAAAATATTTACATTTACTTTTATCCAAACCAATTTATATTTACGCAGAGCAGATGAACTTTAAGGTCTTACTCAAGGACATGACAGTGGCAGGTTTAGGGTATGTGTGTGTGTGTGTGTGTGTGTGTGTGTAAGAGAGAGAAAGAGAGAGAGAGAGAGAGAGACTTTGACTTTTTACAAAAGCATTTATTTCAGTTATTTGTGGATTACAACTTGCTTTTTAAAAAGATGTCTAAAAAGGGTGAAGGGTGGAATATTAAAAAAATAAAATACATAAATTAAAGGAGATAAATATGTGGATACATAAAAGCCTCACATGATGACCTCAAGGGACAATTTGTGCAAAGTGAAGTTTGTCGTCAGTGACAGTGCACAGAGCTCCATTCAGACACATGACACATGATGTGAGCACCATCTTTACATTGCTGCTTCTTTTCCCTTCAGTTATGTTTTTTCTACTAATGTAGATGGCCATCTTTGCTTGGCCTATTACAAGCTTATCAACCCTATCAAGTTTAAAAACTGACACAAAGCCCTCTTTTTCTGTGTATACTTAAAGCCCAAAATAAAAGTCTGTGTTAAAAAGTTCTCATTAAAACAAGAAAAAACAACCTGCACAAAGTAAACAGAGGTTTATGCAATGTCGGGGACATTGCATAAAAGCATGGAGAATTGTCTCTCTTTGTAAGCAAAAGGGACAATTCTGACCTGCTTCTGGACGTAAAATAGTGATAAAAGCATTGACAGCAACAATCCAGTGTAAAACTCTTCAGCTCTTTTTGCTAATGGTGGCTTATAGAATGCTCTCCACTGGACATTACATCTTTCTTTTGATCAATGACAGAGCACAGAGCTTCATTCTGACACCACATTTCCTTAAACCTGGATAGGTTGTGTCTTTTTGTAAAAAAGGAGTCAATTAAAATCCTGGACTTCAACATTGCTTTAACCACCTTTGTACAAAAAAAAAAAAAAAAAAACTTGGAAGGGGCATCTATCTGGTCAATATTTTGGAAATGTAATCTTACCATGGATCCTTGTACTTTGGAACCCAGGGGTTAAATAGCTTGGTCTTTTCCTCTTTTGGAATGTTGAATGTAATGTGGATTGTCTTTTGATTGTGTTTAAAAAAAAATAAGTTTAAATTTTCTAAATCATTTAGAAACCAAGTCAGTCTTTTTGTGGTGTTTGCAGTCTGCTGCTGACAAAGCTGTCTGATCTGTACTTTCCCACTACTGCTGCAGAGAAGTTAAACTTTGTTTCTCTTTTCTAAAAACTAAAAAAATCTCTAAAAGTTTAGTCATCTAAAAAAGCTGTATTAAAATGCCAGTAGGTGCTTCTTGGGTTAAAGTAGTATAAAAACACCACACCCATGACCAAGCTGTGGTCTGTAAAACCAATTGGGTTAATAAAACAGCTTTTGACAATATTTAAATGACATTTAAAGACACAAAAACTGTCTAATCCTTTTAGAGAGAGACAATTGTTGTATACATGGGCCTGTGTGTATTGTCTCTGGGACGTGTGCAGACATGTCCAGATGTCACTTAGCTCATATTTTTCAATTATTTGCGTAAGTGTCCTTCGGGAATCATTAGAGTTACCTTTTACTTAATTACGTAGCTAAAAAAGATAAACTTGGGCGTAAATACAAACAAAAAACACAAATATTATTTTCAGATAGGGGTTAGGTTTCATAAGAATAAAATAGCAACCCGTCCACTAGTGGAAGTTCTATGAACAGATATATCAGGCCATTCTCACAACCAGTTAACACTGTTTTTCATGTCACTATAAGTTTCTCTTCTATAGACTATAAGGATCTTCTTTTGCTTACACACTTCATACAACTCTGCTCTTGTCTTGCCCCATTTATATGCATTATTATAATATTGAAATAAAAGCACAGTACAACCACAGTGATCAATTGTAAAGAAGTAAAAAAACGACATTTCATTCAAGATCATCATGGCCTAGCAAGTTATTTATCTTCAAAACACCTTTCACCTGTTTTAAAACTTCTGAGAGTTTCTTTAGGCATGGAAAAAAAAATCACTCATCTTCATTACTCCCATGTTTTTTTTTTACTTAAGAAAAAGCTTAATTTTTATTAAGGTCTTAGTTTTTTTCCGACTAAGCCACCCTCAGTAGAGCCTGATGTGCTGGAGTCTGCCTCTGATTCACTTTGTTAGGGTTTTGTTTTACCTTTCTAACCTGTTTTAAAACGGTGACCTTAACTTTCTTTTTCTTTCTCTTTGTGGGGGTTTTGAAGACAGTGGACAGTTCCAGTCTACCAGTGTGTCAATATCAGTGACTATGCTCTCATCATTATGGGCTGGGTCTAGGTTTAACACTAAAGCTTATATAGGTGGTGTGTTTTCCTTATTGGTGTCCATTGCTTGTGTTTCTGACTGAACTTGAGGGTCTTTGGGAGCCATTTACACTAGTGTCCCCAGCTTCTCCTGCTCACTGCTACTCCTCAGGCTGCTTTCACCATTCTCAAAATTTTTTTTATGTTCTACATTTCTGCAAGTTTGATCAGTTTCACCACCTTTAACACATTCAGTATTTTTGCCACTTTTATTTACACCATTAGCTCCCCTATTCTTCCAGCTGTTCTCCCTGCTGTCCCTGATCTCCCTGGTTCTTGCCTGTGGCCATATGCACACTAAATGTTCTTGTGACTACAGCTGTAACACTTAAACATTAAAAAAATGTTCACTGTAGCTCGGTTTCATTGTTACTTAATGTAGTATCAGGCTGCAACGTGCCTACTTTACTCTCCGACAACGCCACTCCCTAATATGGGCAGGAGAAACCCCTACCGTCCAGTGTGGCTAATTTAAGGTCCTCCCCACAAAGGAACAATTAACAAGGGCATATATATGTATAAGAAATTCAAATTTATTACAAAAAATAGTATACATGCAACCCATAAAATTGATAAAAAAAAAAAAAATTAAAAAAAGGGGGGGAAGCCCACAAAGGGCAACTGGCTTAAACTCTCAGGAGGCCCTGGTGAGAGAAAGCGAAAGAGAAAGCAAACCCAACACCACACAATCATTCAACACAGCAAGCACCGCACACCAAGATAGAATACCACTACAAAATCCCACACCGTGGTGTTCTGCTATCAATACACACCCAGATAGTGTGCACCTCAGGGGAGCCCCCTAGCAGAAGGTAGCAGCAACTGCGTGCAGATCCAGCCTTGTACAGAGACAGCCTATACAAGAGACAGAGAAAGGAGAACAATCAGCTCCCAGCACAACACTAATCCAGATGCAAACCACAAGACTGCTACCCTAGGCAGAAAGACCCAGGAGTGATACAGGCTAGCAACAAGGGGACACACAAATAAGCAACAAACAAACAAACAAAAACTCAAACAAAACCTGTGAAACTGCCAATAAAACAGTAAAACCGTGGATGGCCTGGTCCTTTGCAAGAGCGTTCAAAGTTTCCCCACAGCACAGTACAGCTGGAGGAGAATGGGACATTCCAGTGCAGAGCATCAGTATCAGTAGCCCAGCAGCGCACTGCAAATCTTAAAATATCAAACTGTCACCTCTGTGTCCTCCATAAAGAGTTGACCACATGGTTCTAAAAATCCCCCTGCAAAACAGGGGAGCCCAGTCACAATAGCAACATGGCAGCAGCAAGAGAGTGTGAGATTTCAAAGCAAACTTATACATCCTAGTCAGCCATGTGACCCATCATGTGACCCACAGTAACTACCACCCACCCACACTGATTACCAATACAGGCAGGCACAATAACGAGAATCAGATTCCCACAATCATATAATGTAAGTGAATTTTCTGAATGATATTACATGTGTTAGGAGATCTGACTTGCTTCCTATAGTGATTCTTTTAATTGGAGAGACAACTTTCCTGAACCACGACAGCTCTCTCTCCAGTGTTTCATCTTTAATGAAAGTGGGGGCGCTTGACAGATTGACCTTTTTTGACGGTGAAAAAAGAGGAAGCACATCAGTAAGCGACTCAGCAACCACAATCTTCTTTTCCACCAGCAAATTATCTCTTTTTACAGTGTTAACAAACACAACCACAGCGTTGTTCATTCTGGACACTGCCAGAACGTTCACATGACCAACAAACTCCCCTGCAGCCACCACCTTTACCACATGGCGACAGGTCAGGCGTTGTAAGCCCTATAGTCCTGGGGTGTAATGCTCGCCAGGGACATGCTGCTGCAGACGCCCAAAGAAAACCATCTCTACTCACACAAGGAGCTCGGGTAAATCTATAACACAGGAGATGTTTAAATGTGCTCAAGTAAAGATAAGAATCAAAACAAGAATAAAGACAGAGAGAGAGGCAACAAACACTCACACTCGCGTTCACCACGCTCCACCCACTTACTTCCAGTATCCACTCTGACAGAGAGAGATAGAGAGAGATAATAATGAACAGCAGTTTTGTGTGTGAATATAATTAGATGTTCTATGGTCTTGTATTAATCCGGTTAGACGATGCACGCACCCCTGAGCGCTCTTCTGTTCCTCTGTTTGTTCGGTTCTCTTTCGGGTTCTGTACAGAACTCCTCTGTAACTGGTGAGTCTGCATGCACCTTCCCAGTGCTTACCATCAACTATGAGCATGTGCGTGTACCTTTCGAGGTGTGTCTGTGGATCCTGCTGGCCTCCTTAATGAAACTCGGTGAGTCTATTCATCACTTATTGTAATTAATTCTCAGGTGCTGATTCATTCTCTATATCAGCAGCAGGTTTTATTAATACAATCATTCTAATACATTACGGTTTCTATGTACAGCAGAGGATTTGCAGAAACAGATCAAAATTAATGTTATTATGTAAATAAATGTTGACGTTTTCTGCAAGAAGTAGTGTGTTTATGTAAAATTAATGAAGGGGTCTTTAGTGTCAGTGCAAAGTGTTGATTAGTAAGAGAAGCACACACATACTGTTGATTATGTAGAGATGAGTATAACTAATTGCAGTCCTATAGCGTTTCCTGAGCCAGTGACCCGCTCTGAGAGAGGCGGTCAGATGGACTGTGACGTTCAGTGATTAGTTTATTATGAGATAAGAATAAAGAGAATGAAAATTAGACACAGACAAAAATAAGTGAAAGAAATGAAGTGAGGATTTAGAGAGTTCAAATAATTTAACTGAGCAGAGCACATGAGGCCTTTGTATCAGGGTAAGTCAGATGGTGAGCTCCACCCAATACAGACTGATAACACACACACACACACACACACACACACGCACACACACTTGAATGTGTATTTTGTCATGTTCTGCCTAGTGAGATATTTAGAGTTAAGAACTGTATTGGTAGTTTTACCACACTCTGCCTCTAGATGGCATCATCCTGCTTTCCACATCACCTCACTCTAAATAACCCCATACACACCTTGGCATTTTATTAATTCTTATGTTTTACGCACGGCTGTGTGTGTTGATTTATGATTTACATTAATATTAATATTTTATAGTTTGCTAAGCATCTAAGCATCTAATAGAATAGAATAGAATACATTTATTTTTACTATACACATGTACTATGAGATTAAAAGCCACATCTTCACAGTGCAAACATGTACTAAAAAAATAAATAAAACGGTGCATGGATAGGGTTCTGCGTACACTTAGGAAAAAAACAAAAAATGTGCTATACTGTATTGTACAGCTATATACAGTTGTATTGTGTGTGTA
>JAOVVF010032267.1:0-10764 GCA_028565595.1 Duopalatinus emarginatus | reverse complement strand
ATAAGCTACTGGAACCAGAATTTCCCTGAAGGAGTAATCCCAAGGGATAAATAAAGTTGAGTCTAAGTCTAAGTCTACTGCAGTAGGCAATTACACTATTGTTATCCGACAGTAATATATTTTTTTTCTTTTTTATTCCGTTTCTTATTATGTCGGGATTTGCTTGTCCGGATTTCAACTCCCGCAATTTTCAAAATACCTGACACCGTTCCAACTCTCAAAATTAGGACCATCACTTGTTTAAAGCTTCTGAATAGCCGCACTCATTCACTGGCCACGCCCGTTTTTATCCCTCATTTTCCCCATTCATTTCAAATGGGAATCACAAAAGGTGTATTAAAAGGTACTTTAGTGTGAGATATGGACTCTGTTTCAACTCTAAAACGTCTGTCTTGTTAAGGACACACAGGCATTTGCACATCTTTTGGATACCCACACTCGTTTATCTGCCACACCTGTTTTCATCCCTCGTTTTTCATAAGCTTATTCATTTTAATAGGCAAGTACATAGAGGTTATTCATGTGTTTGAATGGCACATTGATGTAAGATATGGACTCTATTCCAACTGTAAAACATCCGTCCTGTTAATGAGACACGCTTATACAGATCTGGATACCCACACTCGTTTATCCGGCACACCCTTTTCATCCCTCCTTCCTTTTCCTCCCATCATTTCAGTAGTCAAATAACCCAGTGTCACTGAGAATGGTAGATCGATGTGAGATATGATCTCTGTTCCAACTCTAACATGTCCTGGTAATGATATGCAGGTTTTTATACAGCTTCTGGATACCTGCCCTCGTTTACCTGCCATGCCCGTTTTCATCCCTCGTTTTTTTTAACGCCATTTATTTTAATAGGCAAATTTCTAATGGCTAATGCTATGCAAATGCTAATTGCTAATAGCTAATGCTAATTGCTAATGGCTAATTCTAACGGCTAATTCTAATTGCTAACCGCCAATGCTAATTGCTAATTGCTAATGCTAATGGCTAATGCTAATTGCTAATGGCTAATGCTAACAGCTAATACTAACAGCTATTGCTAACGGCTGATGATATGCTGATTGCTAATGCTAACGGCTAATGCTAAGTGCTAATGGCTAATGCTAATGCTAACTGCTAAAGTTAATACCTAATACTACTTGCCAATTCTAAAGGCTAATGCTAACGTATAATGCTTCGACTAATTGCTAATGCTAATAGAGCTGCAATCACACTAGCATTTTCTGCAGGAAATGCTCCTTTCTAGTTATTAGTGCAGTAGGGAATCACACTATTGTTATCCGACAGTAATATATTTTTAATTATTATTATTTTTATTATAACAGGATTTGCTTGTCCGCGGATTTCAACTCCCGCAGTTTTTGAGATATCGACACCGTTCCAACTCTCAAAATTAGATCCCGTTGATGACCCAATCTCTTGTTTAAAGCTTCTGAATAGCCGCACTCTTTCACGGCCACGCCCGTTTCCATCCCTCGTTTTTCCCATTCATTTCAAATGGGAATCACAAAATGTGTATTTAAAAGGTATTGATGTGAGATATGGACTCTGTTCCAACTCGAAAACCTCTGTCCTGTTAATGACACACGTTTATACAGATGTGGATACCCGCACTCGTTTATCTGCCATTCTCATTTTCATCCCTCCTTCCTTTTCCTCCCACCATTTCAGTAATCAAATACCCCAGTGTCACTGAGAATGGTAGATCAATGTGAAATATGATCTCTGTTCCAACTCTAACATGTCCTAGTAATGATATGCAGGCTTTTATAGAGCTTCTGGATACCTGCACTCGTTTACCTGCCACACTCCTTTACATCCCTCGTTTTTTTAAAACTCCATTTATTTTAACAGGCAAGTGCATAGAGGTTATTCATGTGTTTGAAAGGTACATTGATGTGAGATATCGACTCTGTCCCAACTCTAAATGTTCTGTTAATGACACGCAGGCTTTTATACAGATGTGGATACCCACACTTGTTTATCTGCCATGCCCGTTTTCATCCCTCCTTCCTTTTCATCCCATTAATTTCAGTAGGCAAATACCCCATTATCATTTAGAATGGTAGACTGATGTGAGATATTGACTCTGTTCCAACTTTAACATGTCTGTCCTGTTCCAGACAGGCATTTACATAGCTATTGCTAATTACTAAAGGCTAATGGTAATCTCTAATGCTAACGGCTAATGCTAATTGTTAATGCTATGCTAAAGCTAATTGCTAATGCTAACGGCTAATGCTAATCGCTAAAGGCTAATGCTAACGGATAATGCTAATTGCTAATGCTAACGGCTAAAGCTAATTGCTATGCTAATGCTAACGGCTAATGCTTATTGCTAGTGGTTAAGGCTATGCAAATGCTAATTGGTAATGCTAACGGTTAATGCTAATTGCTAATGCTAATTGCTAAAGGCTAATGCAAATTGCTAATTGCTAATTGCTAAAGGCTAATGCTAACGGCTAAGGCTAATCGCTAATGCTAATTACTAATAGCTAATTCTAACTGCTAATGGTAATAGCTAATGTTAATTGGAAATTGTAATTGCTAATGCTAACAGCTAATGCTAATCGCTAACGGTGTTTGAAAGATACACCAATGTGAGATATGGACTCTGTTCCCAATCTAACACATCTGTCCTGTTAATGACACACAGGTTTTTATACAGATGTGGATACCCACACTGGTTTATCTTCCATGCCCATTTTGATCCCTCCTTCCTTTTCCTCCCATCATTTCAGTAACCACATACCTCAGTGTCACTGAGAATGGTAGATTGATGTGAGATATGAACTCTGTTCCAACTCTAACATGTCCTGTTAATGACACGCAGGCTTTTACCCCCCTTCTGGATACCCGCACTCGTTTATCTGCCACACCCGTTTTCATCCCTGTTATTTTAACCCCATTCATTTAATAATAGGCAAGTACATAGAGGTTATTCATGTGTTTGAATGGTACATAGATATGACATATGCACTCTAACACGTCTGTCCTGTTAATGACATGCAGGCTTTTATACAGATTTGGATACCAGCACTCGTTTATGTGCCACGCCTGTTTTCATCCCTTGTTTTTTTTTAAACCCATTCATTTTACTGTTAGTGTTAAGGCTAATGCTAATGCTATTTGCTAATGCTGACTTTTAATGCTAACGGCTAATGCCAATGCTAATGGCTAAGGCTAATGCTAACGGCTAATGGCTGATGCTAATTGCTAATGGTAATGGATACTGCTAATTGCTAATGCTAATGGCTAATGCTGCGGCTTATGCTAACTGCTAATGCTCATGCTAATTGCTAATGCTAATGGATATTGCTAGTTGCTAATGCTAACTGCTAAATGGTAATGTCTAATTGCTAATGGTAATGCTAATTGCTAATGCTAATTGCTTATGCTAACGGCTAATGCTAATAGCTATTATTATTTATAATATACTTTTTTAAATATTTGCATTTAATAGTTAATTCTATTAACATTATTGTTGCGACTAGTGGTGTTGGCAATGATTACAATAATGAGCAAATATCACCAGCCTTTTTTCTTAACACCTCATGCTCCAGACCCCCCCAATCACACTCGCATTTTCTGCAGGAAATGCATTTCTCTAGTTACTCTTACACATCTATATACTATGAAATTAAATAGTAGCAAGTGTGTTGAAAAGTGTACATCTAGTACATTTATTATAAATACTTTACTTTGGCATGACTAGTCATCATTGCTAATAAAAACAACAAAAATGAACAACTATGTTATAATTAGAATAAAATGTTCTTGATTTTAATACCGGTCCAGAGTCTCTATCTGCTGTCCCCTGTGATTTTACACCATGTGGACAGGCTTTTAAACAGAATAACCTTGCCAGCACTTTAGCTGATTGCCTTTATAATATGGATATTGGTTTTGTCAGTTGAGATGGTTTTTATGTAAGTTTCACCTGGGCTCACTCCTGATGGTACACGTGCATCACAGATTGCAGTTTTATCACCTAACACTTAATTTTTAAAGTGGACAGAGTGTTATAAATCCAGTAAGTTTTGGGTGCTCAGGGAATATATATGATTAAGAAACATGTAAGTCCATAGAGATTTAAAGACCCTGGTACAATACATAACCATGGTGTTTTTTCAAACCACAAAATGGACCAGCTGTTCTGCACTGTTTTACAGTATGTGGTTCCTTGAGTGTCAAAATGCATAGCAGGTTTGGTCTTGACAGCAACAAGAAAAGTTAAAAAGAAATTATAGCAGTACTGTTACGCATGGCACCGTTTAGAGATGCACTTTAGATCAGTGTTATTAAGGTGTAGGAATCCATGAGGAGTGTAGGCAAACTGGAGCAAAGCAACATTATTCCCAATTATTAAGAACATATGTGTTAATAACTGTAAATCAGGTCGATCTGGCTTCCAAGCTTCTTTATGTATCTTCTTGTTTAGTTGAACCTTGTGAAAGATAAAAATAATTTTCATTACATTTGGAAGATTTGGGTGAACTTGAATGGGGTTTAGAATCTTCTACAATACTGGTAAACACTGCAAACAATGTTCAGCAATGGCTAGAGAAACATGACAAACAGTGCAAAGTATTGACTTGACCTTCAAATTCCCCACATCCCTGTCTAATAAAGCATCAGTGTCATGTGCTTTACACACAATTCTAAACCATAGAGGACAAACCTCACAACTTACATGACTCAAAAAAATTTGCTGCTACAACAGCACACTTTCAAAGGTCTTTTGTAGTAATATTGCTTGGTGGACCAGAGCTGTTTTGGTGACCTTACAGATCTGGCCCACCTATTATGTAGTTTTAATGTTTGGGCTGATTGGTGTATGTGTTCAGTGTGCTGGTAACATTTCTAAAACGAAACAAAATTTATGTCTTGGTAACTTGCCCAGAAAGCTTGACTCCTGCCCTGTCCCCCTTTCCACACATTTCACAGTGCAGGTATTTTATATATGTGTATATGTGTTTCATAATTATTTGGACAGTGACAATTTTTTCTCTCTGTATACCACAACAAAGTAAGTGATGGTAAATTAAGTAATCAAGATGTTATTAAAGTGTACATATTAGGGATATTGATGATGATGTGGCAGCAGGGGCATGGTCGAGTGTCTGCTGAGAAGAGAGAAGCGGGTTGAACTGGCAGGTAAGCATGATGATCTCCAATTGTGAAGAATTGTTGTGTTCTGTGTTTCAGTAAGTGTGGGATACAAGGGAGAGACCAGGACCATGGAGAAAGAGAGCTGAGCCAGCAGAGAGCTGTGTATGATTAATGAAAATGCTGAAAAGTGAAAGTAGTTCTGCCAAAAATAAAGAATGTAGGTTAGGTTTTCCCAGCTTGTCTCTATTCCCAACTCATTTCTTTTTCCCAACAAACTTGCCATTTGCACTTGGTAGCTGTTAATGGGAACTCTCAAAAAAAAAGGAATGCACTTGCAAATTTGGTGTCACCAAAGGAGGTAGAAGACCATGGAAAATAAATAAGTGGATAATTGCAGAATTCTTCTTTGGTAAAGAAAAACCTCTTTATAATGTCTAGTCAAGTCAGAAACAGAGGTTTGTTATGGCATATGATAGCTCTGTCTTGTTAAGTCAGCTTTTTGCACAGTAGTCAATTGTGCAAGAATTTTACTATTGTTTTCTGCAGTTCCAAAAAAATGCACAAGTACTTGCCCACACAACGACCTTAATGCCTCAGTATGTAACAGCAGTGTTTGATGTGCTTCAACCTCACCCAACTGGGCGAAAGGACTTTGTCGACAGAGCAAGCCTTGATGTAAATTACGAACTTATCAGCAGATGACAGTTGTCCCTGTTGTTTTCTCCAAGTAATGGTAGCATGGTGGCTCAAGACTGCCTTCAAAGCTGGAGACAAGGCGGCCCTAAGAAAAGCAAGGGCCAAACTGCCCCGGGCCATCATAGAGGCGAAGTGCACACATGGCCAGAGCATCTACGCTCGGTTTGAGACACAGAACGGTGTGGCAGCGAGGAAGATCACCCCTCCTCCTGATGTGTCTTACAGCAGCTGACATGAGGAAAACTCTATGCAGAGTTAAACCACGGAAAGCCACTGGACTAGACAACATTCCTGGTAGAGTGCTCAGAGAATGTGCAGACCAGATGACAGATGTCTTCACCAATATCTTCAACATCTCCCTGAGCAGTGCCATCATCCCAATGTGTCTCAAGGCAACCACCATTATACCCATGCCGAAAAAGTCAGTGTCAGTGTCCAGCTTCAATGAGTTCCGTCCCGTTGCACTCACACCCATCATCATCGTGAATTCTTTTAAGAGGCTTGTCATGGCTTGTCATGGCTTGTCATGAGGCACATCAAGACCCTGCTGCCTCCTTCACTTGACCCTCTGCAGTTAATTTACCGTCACAACCACTTAATGGACGATGCCAATATCCACCACCCTTCACCTGGCGCTCACCGAACTAGACAATATAGACACCTATGTTCAAATGCTGCTCATAGACTTTAGTTCAGCATTCAACACAATCATTCCTCAGCACCTGATCCTCTAGACCTCAGTCAGTCCGGATCAGATAAAAAAAAAAAAAAAAACACCTCCAGCATCACCACTCTGAGCACTTGGCCCCCCCAGGGCTCTGTGCTCAGTCCCTTGCTGTCCACCTTGCTGACTCATGACTATGCAGTAATGCACAGCTGTAATCACATCATTAAGATTGCGGATAACACGACACGAACAATGAGTCAGCATACAGAAAGTTCAACAGTTAACGGACTAGTGTAGAACCAACAACCTGTCTCTGACTGTAGACAAGACCAAAGAGATGGTTGTTGAGTTTCTTTGAATTTCACCTGGCAGAGGATTTTCACCTGGAAAGGCCAGCAGTGTCTCTACTTCCTGCGAAGGCTGAGGAAGGCACATCTCCCACCTTCCATCCTCACCACATTCTACAGAGGAACCATTGAGAGCATCCTGAGCAGCTGCATCACTGCCTGGTTTGTAAACCACACCGTATTGGGTCACAAGTCCCTGCAGTGAGTAGTGAGGACAGCTGAGAAGATCATCAGTGTCTCTGTCCCCACCATCACAGACATTTACACTACACGCTGCATCAGCAAAGCAACCAGCATTGTGGATGACCACACACACCCCTCACACACACTCCTCCTACTATCTGGAAAAGGTACTGAGGCATCCGGGCCTTCACATCCAGACTGTGCAAAATCTCCTTTCCACAAGTTATCAGACTCCTGAACAATCAGAGTCTGGTATGAACAAACAAACACACGCACACCCCACCTCTTAAAAACTGTCTACTGCTAATGTTAAACCAACTGGATAACATTAGAACGGCTGCTAAATTCAAAGTATAGTGTTTACAGTGTCTAATGTTTACATTTATACCAAAATGGACACAACTGCACCTTACTGCTCCCACCACTTAGGGGAGCGACTGCTCTGTTTCCTCTCCCTGTATTTATTGTTTATTGTCTTGTTTATGGTCTTGTATAGTAAATTGTCTCGCATCATTGCACATGTGAGTGTTGTATTGCGTAGTCTATTGTTATATGTAGCACCTTGGTCCTGGAGGAACATTATTTTGTTTCACTGTGTACTGTGCACCACTGTATACGGTTGAAATTACAAATAAATCTACTTGACTTGATTCATCAAATGATTTGATTAGTCCAGCCTTTATTAAATGTTTTATTTGATATGTGGTGTGCTTTGGCGCAACCCTGTTACAACTACTCACAAACCTGAAAAAAAGGATTTTAAAATAAAAAAGTCACATTCACATTAAGTAGTCATTTAATAAAAGATAACACTTGACTCTGTATATTATTATGCATCTAATCATTAAAACCATTAAAAGAACAATAGCTTGTTCATTAGCCAAGAAAAATTATTTAAGATTATTTTATTAAAAAGTATATTGTAACATGGTTAGAATTAGAGTAACAAGATTGCAGAAAGTAGCAAAGTTATATGAATACATTTTTTAATTCTCTGCCTCAGCAGCTTACTTCCGGTGGCACCCTTTCAAAATCGCGGGGCTATCACTCTCCTCTTGCTCCCCTGCAAACACATTATATTTGACTGTTGCTATGGTTTTTTTAGGTTTTGAGCTAGATTTTACCTAGTGATAAAATACTCTATATAATTGTGTTCAAAATTATTCAACCCCCACTGAGGTAAAGTGTTTTAGCAAGTTTGACATAAATTTTATCTTGTTCACAATTAGATCAAATAATGACTTGTATAAAAGACAAATGCAACCTAAATTACAACAATATTTTTGTCCTAAAATACCAACAAATGTCATTTTTGACAAAATTATTTAACCCCTTAACGATTACCACTCTCAAGAACAGAGGTTTCAATCAGATGTTTTCAACCAGGCATTGAAAGCACCTGTACATGTGAGTTAAGCAGATTTAAAAGGAATGAGATACTCGGCTTCTTCTAGACAGTTAATGGTGTCTTTGCAGAATGGTGAAGTACAGGGAATGGTCAAAGGAATCAAGAGAGGAGGTAATTTCTCTTCATAAGCAAGGATATGGATATAAAAAGATATCAAAGACATTAAACATTTCAAGTTACACAACTAGAAGCATAATTCGCAAGTTTAAAGCTAAAGACACAGTGGAAACACTTCCTGGGTGTTGCATTAAGAGTATGCTGTTGGGGACCGCTGTCCAGTACCTGAACACGAGAGAGAGTGCTATATTGTGAGACTGCCTTGTGCCGAAGATTTGTACGCTAGTTTCAATACACCACAGTTCCGTTATTAGTGTTCATTGATAGATTTTAGGATAAACAGGATTAAAAAAGGTGTGTGGTATGTGTTTATGAACATTCCCTGAGGTAAAATAGTTCTATTTTTTCAGATGGCAGGATGCTAAATCATCTAGCATTATATAAATGGGCATCAACGCCATTTAGTGTTCGCATTTCATAATTACTTGTTTGGACCCCCACATTTACCATAAAATATTAGTCCTCTTAATGCTGTTTCTGTTGCTTCGTGAAAGAATCCATTCCACTTGATCAATAGGAGGATACACATACCACTGAAAGTCCACCCTGGGTTGCCCAAAACAACTCACCGCATGCAAGTGAAGTGAATCTTCAGTAAAGGTGTGGAGCAGGAAATATTAGGAGTAAGCTTTGCCTTATTTAACTTTTTTAATTTTATGGCTGCTGTGTTTGGTTTATAAATGCTAACATCCTTAATAGGGTTACGTGTACATGTGAGGGAGTGATACTGGAGGGCTTCGGGCCTAGTGCCACTTCTTTAGCGAAAGAAATCTATGTATTGCTTCACTTATTGCAACCTTGCCTGGAGCATTGATACTTGAATGAAAACAAAGTAAAAACGAAGTTGTGTTTCACAAGTGGATGTCGTTGTTGCCCCAGTAACTATTTCATTGTTATGGAAGTCGCACATAGACACGACAACATCTGTCATACAGCTGCTGCACAACACATTTTCTTACAGTTTAGTATTCAATTCAATTCAATTTTATTTGTATAGCGCCTTTAACAATGAACATTGTCTCAAAGCAGCTTTACAGAAAATAAGTATATTCTTATTCTTCTTTTATTCCTAGTGTAGTAAATTGCTGTGTCCTATTTTTTTACTGTACTTGTATCTACTTTTCAATATGTACACAGATTGAGGTTTCTCAATTACAGTGGAAGTAAAATATATTAAATATAATAAAATATTATAGTTATGTTTTAAATATGCATCAATCAATTGGGTTATAATTCTTAATATAGTGCACAGTCAAGGTCCAGGAGATCTGCAATGAGAATTCTAACAAACTATAAAGTAGACCCGATGAAACTGTGTGACTTAATTTATAATTATAACACAGTTGATTGATGCATATTTAAAATATTATAAATATAATATTTTATTGTCAGGTTTTGACATTACAGCTAAATACAGGTTGAACAGGTTCCTTAACCACAACTGCCCCTTAATTAAAATTATTATTGTTGCTTTTATAGTACATACATAATGATCCTATTCCACCACAGCACCAAATAATATAACAACCCAAAACCCACACCACCTCCTATTCTAATTATGATGTCATAAAACGATACCAGAAATAACCAGTATGAATCAGGTTCTGTTCAAATCAGGGAACGAAAGGCCTGTAATCTGAGTTTAACAAATGACACAATATCAACACATCTAGCGTCAACAGACAAATTAGCACTGTATCCTTAGTTGTGCTGTGTATGCGTTAAGTAAGTATTTGCTTTAGTGCAGTTTACATGTTTGATTTTTACAGTAGGCTGTATTGAAGCGAAGAATGTTACTTGGTGAGCTTGTTGCTAACAAAAAAACCCAAACATGGGCTGTTTTCAAAATGGCATACTACATACTACTCGCATACTAAATCTGCCTAAAAGTATTATGTACTATGTGACCAAACTGGATATCCGTAGTGTACTACAGGTATCCGGATGACATACTACTGCGGTGAGCCTTTCTAGTATACAGTGGGAGCTTCATGGCATACTGCAATTCAATTCAATTCAATTTTATTTTATATAGCGCTTTTAACAATGGACATTGTCCCAACGCAGCTTTACAGAAAATAATGAAAAGGGTGTAATTGTATAAAATTATACAATTATTTAGAAATTTTATCCCTAATGAGCAAGCCGGTGGTGACAGTGAAAAACTCCCTGAGATGACAAAAGGAAGAAACCTTGAGAGGAACCAGACTCATAAGGGAACCCATCCT
>JAOVVF010032266.1:0-10768 GCA_028565595.1 Duopalatinus emarginatus | reverse complement strand
ATGTATATTATTTATATTATTCACATTCTACTACTACTGTTGTAATAAGCTTCACACTTCTGGGAAAGTTTTCCACTAGATTCCTGGCGTGTTTGGGAATCTGTTCATTCAGCTATTAGTGAGCTCAGACACTGATGTTGTGCAAGTGACGAGGTGATTCAGTTGGTGTGTAGTAGGGTTAATGTCAGGACAGTCTGGGACAGGTTTGATGATACAACCGGTTTTCAGTCTCTTTAGATCCAGTGAAGAGGGAAACTGGAATCCTACAGCAAACAAAGACCTTATACAAAACCGTGTGCGTATGGATGTGATAACCATGTATCCACAAACTTTTAGCCATAAAGTGTATATAGATAGACACCCTTGATATCCTATTTTGAATAAATGAATCAGTTTTCCCGTCACACTTATTTCACGCCAACCCTTTCCTCACAAATAACCATTGCAAAATGAAATATTGCAAAATGGAAGCTGAGACATTTCTCATTTAATATGACTCACAGAATGTTGCAGAACTCCTGTATAAGGATTTGTACTTTTATCATTTATCTTGGGCAATAATTACAAGGCTACTTCATGAGTGTATGAAGGCATATTTTATAGACTGAGATGATTGTAAACAAATATTGTTCATATTTATAATCATGTGTTTAATGCTTGTCATATCCAGTCTGCACTGTATTTCACATTCAAGCCAAGAAGTGTTTATTCCTCTAAAACAACAGCAATCCGCTAATGCCACCATGTATATGTTAATGTATTATTAAAGAAAGGCACTTCATTTATTTTATCCATTTATAGTTACATGTTCCATTGTGGAACGTCCACAAATAAGTTACCTACTGTTCAAGCTTGTGCTATAGAAACTATAAACAGTTGTTCCCTCACCCACTTTTATTTTCTCTCTCCTAAAGTTAAGAACACTAAAAAAACAGCTTGTACAAATTGCAAAGCGTGTAAATAATTGTGTCCTGAAGAAGTTGTAAAGCTTTAACTCTGACTCATACAAAAGACGAAGACACTGGAGACATTCTCCATAAATGGTAAATACACTGAAGTACCAGAAAACATGGTATACCAGTCTAATACTTGGCTAATAGTGTTGAGATCTTGAGAGACTTGTGTAGGAATGGCGAAACCCCAAACTCGCATGATCGTTTCTCTAACCATAATTTGGTGTCTCTTGACATCAAATTATGGCTTGATGTGTGGTGGCGCATTGTCTAGTTGGAAGAGGCCAAACCATTTAGAATGAATGCAGGACACGGATGGGTGTAACTAGTCAGAAAAGAGACACACATAGTGTTCACTTGTCGGAGAGATTTGTAGATGTACCAGGGATCAGCTAAACCCCATACCATTATGAAGCCACCACCAGTCTGTACCTGTTATTTTGGCACTTCAGTGTAATTGACATCCCCCCATCAATCAAAGACAGGATTTGGAAAACACCTATGTGGAGCATCTGCCATATAAGTCCTAGGCACAAGACACTGTTACTGTGATTTGCAGCCACACCATTGTCAGAGCTGCTGTCGTAGAAAACTAATCAACACAAACCTGACAAATCAGATTGATCGGCACATCAGTTAATCTGTTACCGCGTGATCTGATCTGATAAACCAATCAAAGATACCATGGTTGACTTGTGTTCTCTAGAAACCAACCCACTTTCTCCGAGTTGTGTGCTCTTAACTGTTAGACTGGATTTATTTTGGATGGTCGTGGTAAATGAAGAGGGTGGCTCTGGTTTTGGCAGTGACACTCACAGGATTGACTGGCAGGAGTCACAGCTGGAGGCAGAAACAGAAAACAAAATCCAAGCCAATCAAATGTGACCTAAGAGATCTCAGGCTACCTCTTAACGTAACACACAGCCGGATTGACGGATCGACATTAGGCAAGATTGTACTTGTGTGTAATGCCCAAACCATCAACTTTAAAGGTTAAAGGGCAAATTCCTGAGCGACAAACATTGATAAAAGGAAAGCTACACAGTTTTAGATCAGCTTTTTTCTTCTCAGTGCAGCTCGAGAGCATGAGGTTGTTACAGCCACTCATGTGAAGCAATATTAGCTAGCTAGCAATCCACCATTTACCTAGTTTCCTAGCCAGGTGTGAGAATCCTGGATATTTAGCCTGAGACATTAGACATTTAGACTGAATTATAGGATTTTATTTGTTGTTTTACTAACTAGCTAGCAGCTTAGCCAGCAGATACGTCTTCATGTCCAATTGGTTATTGCTCCTGACTGATTATGTATCTAGATTATCTCCGTAGTGGTGTTTTTTTTTTCGTTCTTGAGGTAAAATGTTACCCAATTCGACTTCTACTTTGACTGATCCAGTTTATGTCTAAAAGAGGTAGCGACACTGTTATTTCAGATAGCTGGCTAACTTGTTAGCTTAACTAGATAATGCTGTACTGTTATGGTCATTTTCTGAAGCGCTATCCTGGCTAGCTAAATAGCATTAGTCATTACATTTTCCAGAGAGTTCCTGGAGCGGTTACGATCTTGAAAGTTCGTTGCCGTGTCAATGTTGCTAGCTGCTACGATATCCATATCGTACAGCATAGAACTGCCATCTCTGCTGAGATGTAATAGGGTGGATGATGTATTTCTTTGACATTTCTGGTTTGTTTCCTTGTGGGGAATGTTTGGAAGAGAGTCTTTATGGTGGCGTGGTGTAGCGTGTGCTCGCTCTTTCTGGGCTTTATATGGAGCCGTGGTGTGTGTTCGAGATGATCGAGTAGGAGTCGTTTCTGCACAGTGTAGCTCTCGGCTCTACAGATAATCATAACAGACGTTGTAAATTACATGTGAAACATTTCTCTGAGTTATCTGTAGGCAGCAGGAGGAGCGCTCCAGTCACATTCCTTAAATTCCTTTAATTCCTTTACACCCACTTCGACCAAACCGTGGTACAGTTGTGACGTGATTAAAGGTGCACTCTGTAATATTTGGATGGTTCTAGACCTTTTCTAATCGTACAGATTTAAAGAGACAATGTGATTTGCAGTCATGCCTCAACTCGGACTGCAAAGGACTTTGGAATCCAAAAAGTTTTTTTTTTTTTTTGTCTTTTTAAAGGAACTTACTTTAAGTAACGTTGGCATTCCATGGGACTCCTGAAATGTCTAAAAACCTCTCTGCGATAACTCATCTGTAACGAAGGCACACAGTGTTCACCTGTCGGAGACGCTAAACAAACTCTGTACCATTTCTGGTACAATGATGTGTACATATTCTTACACATTAAACAAGTTTGTTCCTATAGGAGCAGTCTGTGTGTGTTATTTAGACCGTCGCCTGATACCGAACTGGCGGCTGTAAGCTGTGCTGATTTGTTAGCGTCGTTAGCTTTGCGTTAGCTTATAACCTTAGCTTGAACTTCGGGCATGAGAAAGGACATTGTGATGGTACATGTAAGGTTTTTTATGTATTATGGGCAATATTCCTAGTTTCCAGTCCTTCGGGGGAGGCTGGAATCCTCGTTCTTCTTCCATTCAGAGTGATTTGCGATGGTGCAGGGGTGAGCGGTCGCTCTCGCAGGGCTTTATATGGAGTCGATGTGTGGGTGTAGCAGGTAGGCGTGCGTATGTGTGATCTCTGCAGAGTGTACAGCGTTGCAGATAAACACGAGGTGAACCGAATGAGCGATAAGTGCATAATAAATGGAGAACTTGTGGTCTTTGTCTCAGAACTTCTCGCTGCCTTTAAACACACTGAATATGACCCCTGCCACACACACACACGCCTGCATATCTCTCACTCACATGCACAGAGGCGATGGGTGAGGACCATATAAGGAGAGGTGCTGGCTTCCTCATGGGGGATCATAGACTTCCTGTTCCACCAAAAGAAAACGAGAAAACACACAAATACACGTGTGATTCCAGAGCCTTTCCATTGCCTTACATGGGCATCGTGGCGTGTTTGTGTTTGTATGTGAGTGTACATGTATACAGTTGTATGCTTACACAAGGTTGTGAGAAACGCTTGTGTGTACGCTTGGGAATTACTGCACACCAGTGCATTTTGCAGACCCTGAGGCCCCTCTGTAGTCTCGAGAGAGAATTTCCAACGTCGGAAAAGTAACAGTTTCTACCTCAGACTGTTCGTATCAGTCCACACGTATTTAAAGCTGTTTATCAGCTGAGTCTGGTTCCTCTTTTGTCATCTCAGGGAGTTTTTCCTTGCCACTGTCACCACCGACTTGCTCATTAGGGATAAAACTTCTAAACGTTTTATAAATGTATATTTGACCCTTTTCATTATTTCTGTAAAGCCGCTTTGGGACAATGTCCATTGTTAAAAGCGCTGTACAAATAAAATTGAATTGAATTATGTTGCTCGTACAAGCAAGCAAACAAGTAACAGATGATGGATAACTCATTTATTTACACTGAAGTGCCAGAAAAAAATCTAATACTTGGTAGGTCCCCCTCAGGGCATGGAGACATAGTAATCACCTGTCAGAGAAGGTTGTAGATGTACCAGGGGTCCTGTGGAATGCCAGATAAACAAACCCCATACCAGTATGGAGCCATCACCAATCTCTACCAGTTATTCTGGCACTTGTATATATTAATTGTTTGTATGTGTGTCCGGTAAATGCTGATGTTTTATCAGTGACCGCCCCACCCTGTCTCGGTACATTCCTGAACTATATATGTATGTATATATGTATGTACATGTATATACAGATATATAAATCAAATAAATAAGAATGTTAAATGTGCTTCTGTTAAGTTTTAAATAAAAGTTATGAGGTATCAGAAACGTCCACAGAGAGGTCTTAGGAGATCATGTGATATCTGAGACGTATGCAACCTGATACACACTGATATAATCTGACGTGTATGTGTGTGTGTGTGTGTGTGTGTGTGTGTGTGTGTGTGTGTAGGAGGATGACATGCCAGAAGAGATCGACATTGACGACTTACTGGTTCTGCAGAGTGACAAGGAAAGGGCGCAAAAACTCCAGGTGTTGTGAACACTTCCTATTACAGAATGAAACCACAACGATTCACTTTGTTAATGTTAATGTTAATATTCATTCTGTGTTACAGGAGCTGCTGCAGAGCTGCAGGAAAAACACACGGGTACAATTCTGTCTCTCTCTGTCTCATTTCTATCATTCCTTCTGTCTTTAACAGTTGTCTATCATATCATATTTTTTGTTGCAATTTCATATATTTTCCCCCTCTATCCATCACTCTATCATCATTCTATCTCTCTCTCTCACTTTTCATCATCACTTCTCTCTCACTACTCTCTCGCTCGCTTATTTTGACTTGTACACAAAAGTGACAGAAAACTGGTACACGTTGGCAGTGGCCCGGTAATGCTATGGGGTTTGTTTAGCTGGTATTCCGTGTGACCCCTGGGACACCTCCAGACGTCTCGGACAGGTAACCACCATGTGTGACGAGTTCCACCTGTTCGCGTCCTGCGTTCATTCTGACCTGTTCGGCTTCTTCCAACAGGACAATGCGCCACCACACACGTCTAGATACGCCAAATTATGGTTAGACAAACACTCATGTGAGTTTGGGGTTTAGTCGTTCATGTCTGAATCACCAATACGTCATAATTGTGGAGTGTTCTGCAGGAAGTCTGCGAAGAACATTTCCACAAGCTTGTGGACTCCATTCCCCATTGGGGATCGACCAAGTATTAGACTGGTGTACCAGTTTTTCTGGTACTCGGTGTATTTCCCTTGTTCTCCTCTTTCTTTTTCTTTTTTCTTTTTCTTTTCTCTTTCTTGTACTCTCGCTCTCCTATTTTGACTGTAAACAGTAAAATCTTGCCGAGGCGTCAGAAAAACAACACGACGAACAAAGATAACAAGACAAGATTAATAATTCTCTGATATCAACAACAGCAGTAAAAATAATAACAACAAGAATTTTCTTTTCGTATTTTTGCCTCTCCCTATTTTCTAAAGGAACCCTGACCGTAACCCTGCACTGACTGACACTCACTTGTACATGTTTTCAACAATGACTGTTTGTTCTCTGTGTACACTGTCTCTCGGGGTCTGTCTCAAAACCTAGTGCCTTGCTGCCCACTGCCTAACTAAGCAACTGCGTAAAGTCTCAGCACCACCTAATATAAAAGTGTCAAACTCATAAATACTGAGGAATTTGACTTCCTAATTTGTGATAATCAAAATCAGAAGAAGTTTTTTTTTTTTTTTACAAATTTAAGAAATGCAGCTTAAAGGACAGCTGTTTAGCCCCGCCCACACTGTTCTCAAACTGTTGGCATCATGTGTGTGATGTAGATGGTCACTGCATTGTCACTGCAGATTCATCCTCATCATCACATTCAGAAATATCATCAGAATCTGAAGATCCAGCACTGAGAAATTCCCAGTCCAATGGTGTTTTACCACGACGTTGTTCACCGTCTTCCACCAGTGACGTCATCACGTAGCGTCAGGAACTTCCGTAGCGAATTGTCAATTTTAAAGCAATTAAAGTTGCTAGTTTTATTTTAATTAATGTGTATATATACTTCAGTATCTTCAAGTCTGAAACCATTATGCGGTGCTGAGACTACCATTGGCAGATTATTGAGAGGCTCCAGTTAGACAGTGATTCACGTACTAAGCTAACAGGGTCAGCCTCAGGCTAGCAAAACACGCTAGCATGCCTCTGTGTACCCAACCTGGTCACTGACGAACTCAAAATATTTGGTCAGAATGAGGTTCATGAGAAGTCAATTGTGTTTTGTGCATTGTCATCGTTATTTGCTCACCTGATGCAGCAGCTCTTTGTTAAAAGTAGAGGCACCTAAAGTTAAAGTTCTGTATAAATCCACACATTAAATTTTGTTTTGAGAAGTGTGTCAGAAGTGTGGCTGCATAGTCACGGTTTTCTCATCCTCATAATCTTCGTCTCTTCTCTGCTTCATCGGCACATGATTCTTTGACTGAACCATTGTTCACATTCTGTGTGTGTGTGTGTGTGTGTGTGTGTTTCACACAGCCATTCATCAGTGAGCTCCTCCAGATGCTGCATGGCCTTCACAAACAGGAAGAGCTCCAGAAAGAAGGCATCGGCCATCCCTGTTTCCATAGTTACCCCCATCACAACAGCAACGTGCATAACCATGGAGGCCAGCAACATCAGCCACGAACCCACCAGACTCTCTAGCTACGGCGAGATTGCTATGACATCATCACACCCGTAACCACAATAGTTAAGAAATCTAAACCTCTTAACATGTCAGTTTAAAGGGTTATTCTAGAAGCTTCATAACCACGTTAAACCCTTTGCACCACTGACACAGTATTAAAGGGTTTTATATTATATCCTGTATGAAGTAAACTATGATATACAGTGAGATTTGGCATGTGTAATTGTACCTGTTGAAAGTGTAATAATGTAGCCAGTTCGCCACAAGGGGGCAGCACACGTCGTGACCTATGTAAAATACAGCGCAGACCTTGTGCAAGGACAAACATACCGATAAGAAAAAGTATTTGAAGTGTATTTTGAACATGAGACAATTTTCAATTTACCCCAAATGTAGACAGTTAGCAAAGATGCTAATGTGGCTGAAAAAAAACAACAACAAAGATATTTTCTGTAGTATCGTACATAACGCTTCCATCTCTGAGGTACAGGTCAGACTTGATGTTGACTTTGACAAAATAATAGAATAAGATATTAATAATAATAATAATAATAATAATAATACAAGAATAATCAGTCACCAAACAGGTCCTTCCATTTAAGCTAACGGAAACATGGCGTAGACAAGATTTTAACAAAAAGCACAAATCTACACAGGATTTGTGAAATAACAGTGGGAATGGATTCATATTGACTGTGTGTGTGTGTGTGTTTCATTTAACACCTTTGCAAACTGACGTTTATAAACCACCTGTAAATAGATCAATAAACTCGACTAGATCAGTGTTAGGCTGAGGCACATAACGCTAATGGATCATTGTGACTTAAATGTGTTAACGGTTTATTTACAGATGTTAACAGTATAATAAAGATGTGAATAGAGTGACACTGGGTGTGTGTTTTAAATTGTGATTATTCTTTATCGTTAAAAATATAGTCTGAACTCAGGGCCAGCCCAAGCCTTTATGGGGCCCTCTCTAACCACCTCCACTTATTGCGCAATTCCCTTTCTAAGCGGAAGGCCTAAGACGGGAGCTGAGTTTTTTTTTTTTCCTAGAGTGATTTCTCGAAAGAGAGATATTGTGCAATACGCTGAAGCGCCCAGGCCTTCATCAACCACCCAAGTTAGCAGCAACTAACAGCAGGAATTAATTAACCTAGTATTTTCTGCCAACTATAAAAAATAAATTAATATAAAAATCGCTTTTACCTGTGTAATATCATTTTGTTTTATTATTTAATGTTATTTTTATAATAAATATTTTTTATCACAATATCTTTGGCTCTGTCTAAACTAGCGAGCAACTGTGCTGAGAAAATTAGCTAGCTCGTTTAGTAAACATACCATAATAATGCTAGCTAATAGATGCACAAGTTAAGGTCACTTATATTTCTTATACTAATTATTTACATGAGTTGTTATTATTGTTTCCTTTATTAAAACTTTTTTTCACGAGTTTGCAGTACATGTTAGCATTTTGCTTCTGTATTGTTTGGGAATATGTTTATATCACTGCACAAGCTGTGGTGCTGGAAAACTGCTTCGTGACACTAAGTAGAATGCAGCAGTTCCTGCAGGAATGGTGAGTGTGTATCTCAGTGTAGCCATTTCCAAGCATTCCGATTTTCATGACAGTAGCTTGAAAATTTACAAAATTACCAGTTTTTTTTAAATCCCCATAAAGAGGGTGGGAACTTTATTCCTAGAAAAACGAGTGTAGCAGATGAAGGGATGGACATTTCCACAAACTGTATACAAGCACACTTCTCATGAACATGTCAGACTTTTCAGCATTTGTCCCGTGCTGGTATTCCAAATGCAGTAGAAGAAGATACAAACCAAATATCAGCTAAAATAATAACATTTTTATTCGGAGAAACAATTAGTGTCATGCTCTGCAACAATCTAAATAATATCGTATGGTATAAATATATCGCAGCATGTTGGACTTTACAGACAGTGTGTATATCTTGAATTTCACTATCCAGCAGGTTGTGATTAGGAGTGTTTTCTGGTAGACTTAATGTTAACAAAACACACTGGATTCAGCCAACAAGCTGCAGGTGTGTTAAACCGAAAATGGACAAAATAGCTAAATTAAATTACTTAATTTCCTCCGTGCACTGGATCCTCAGAGAAACAGTACAACATGTAATAAATAGTGTGATTAATGTTTCTGCTACAAAGAGATACATCAGCATTACAACCACAGATGTAAAAACCAAAGTTGAACTTGTTTCACTTCCTGCACTGTGTTCTGGTGACCACCAGAGGGCAGATTAGGACAAAAAAACAAAATCACATGCCCGTGGCATGATATACATTCATTCAGCTTTAGTAAGAGGTTTATCCTGGTCATGGTTTGCAGTGAATCTTTGTACACCCTAAAGTGGACAGAATCACTGGACATGATGCAGGTAGGAGGTGGGAGAAAACCAGAGAACCCAGAGGAAGCATGGGAAAAAACGTGAATCTTAAGACAGGCAGCAATGTCCTACTTTGCTAGAAGTGGGTCTCATAATGCTTTAAGACTACTTCATTGAGTTTAGAGCAAAATATAAAAAAGAAAGATAAGTGCAGGACAATCTGAAATGGATTTGAATCTCAAAACCTCCGAATATTAAACCAAGCAACCGAAAAAAAAAATTAAGCAATATCGGCGGGAACCAGATGCTAAATCACACCAAGTGCTGAACAGAATCTAGGGCTACTTGGGAACAATGGTCCTAAATGGAACTGACAGTTACCTTAAGACTGTTATAGGAAAAGAATCAACAATGTAGTGGTCGGTGAGGCAGTCACTGAGGGTACCACACATACACCTATTGGCTACCACGTGTGTTTTTTTCTGCAGGTGGAACGAAACTGGAGCATCACCACAGACATCTAGAGACGCCAAATTATTATTATTAAATTAGAGGAACTCTCATCTGAGTTTGGGGCAGCTTAAAGTTTGGGGTTTTGCCGTTCACACCTCCGTCTCACTGTTATCGAACACATTTGGGATGCCATCCAATGCTGGTGGTACACCAGTCTAATGGTCTTGGTATGTCCCCAATGGGGCATAGACTCAACGAGCTTGCGGAAAAATTTTGTAGGCAATGACCACCATGCTTCCTGCTCAATTTTGTTGCATTCCGATGCATGAAGGCACACAGCGTTCACCGGTCAGAAACAGGTTCCAGATACAAGGGGTCCCATGGAATGCCAGCTAAATAAACAACCATACCATTATGGAGCCACCACCAACTGTACCAACTTTCCTTTACAGTCTGTCACAGTTTGTCTGGAACTTCAGTGTATGCTATAGCAAAAGAAAGTTAAGACCTAAAGTTACAGCTTTTACCTCTGACACTGGAGACTCCTTCCAGAAAACCAAAATGTTTATGCAATAACAACACAGGAAACAAACAAAATGTTTACCATTAGCCTTAGATTACAACGAGTTGGAATGAACGCAAAATCTGCTGGATAGAAAATTCATCAACACCTTCTAAACAATCAGAATTCAGAGAAAATGACAGAAAGAAACAACAAACATTATGGATTAACCACGAAGTTCACACCAGCACTGTTCATATATCCTGCTTAGAATGTATATACATACATATGTATGTATT
>JAOVVF010032265.1:0-10768 GCA_028565595.1 Duopalatinus emarginatus | reverse complement strand
TAAAATCTATCAATAAACACTGAGAACAGAACTGTGGTATAATCACAATAATACACTCCAGGGTCAGGATGTATGGTGAGATATCGGCACTGGTGGACTGATCTACAGCCTCGTGACTCGTATATTATCATACAGCGCCACCCTTGAGTGTGTTATTGCTTAATTATTTTAGAATCTTCATTGTAACACAACAGGTTTGTCAAATATCACTGTTGTGCAGAAGCCCTTTTCTAAAAGTAGCAGTGACTGTCGTCAGATCTCAGAGGAAGCACACGATCACCTTCACCATTCCTGGCTGGTGGCTGTCGGAGGACAGGGGAGAGATCAGGAGGACGAGTGGAACCATTACTGTACCAGGTGGTCTTGTGTCATAGCTGATTTAGTGACATCATCAGGTATCAGATTGTCACTGCTGCAAGAATTATATTCGTACAGCTGACAGATCGCTCTGGTACAAACCGACACTGGATTGTGTTCAAAATGAAAGTGAAAGTGAAGTGATTGACCTACTATGCTAGTACAGAGAGGAATCAGACCTCAGTATTTAATTCGTCTGTGCGGTGAACACACACACGGACCTGCAGTGAACACACCTGCCCAAAGGAGTGGGCAACGCCTACTGATGGCACCTGGGGAGCAGTCGAGGGTCATGTCGATTCAGTTGTGAGGATCAAACCTGCAACCTTCTGGTTCCTTAACCACAAGCTAATGGCTGATCTACTGATCACCTGTCCAGCAAGCAGCTCTGTAGAGTAAACACTTTTATTCACGTAGATAAAAGGTAGAGAAATGACAATTAGTCATTTTTGAGAAACCATGCTTTACATTAAATGACCAGGATGTTCCTCAGTCAGCAAAGTCACGATCGATCTGAACCAGTCTGCTGCTTTTGTGCCAAGAAAAACATTTCTTCAGCACCATTCATTATCCTGTACGAACGCAGCAGAAAGGAACAGACCAGCGTCCGCTTTCTGGTCCGTTAGAGTGTCGGGTTTCCAGACGGGTTCTTCTACAGCGGGGCATCTTTTAGTCCATCGAATTTTTCTCTCTGATTACCTGCAATTTAAATCATTTTAACGTCATTACAGTCGACCGAACCTGGACAGTCTTCATCAGTCAGCGTTCATCAGGAGCGATGCTGAGAACATAACACCGACACGTTCGGTCTGAGCTTTAAAACCAATGTTTATTGCTTTACTGGCTGAAATCGTTTTAATACATCCATCAATGTGGAGATCTCATCACCAACAACAGACCACGACAATGGTGTCTGTTGTTATGATGAAGATAAACTGCTGAACAAATCGCCAATGCTTTTGAGAACGCAGTCATAGGCGCGTCAAATACGACCATAAAAAATCCTGCAGCAGGACCTCAAAGGCTTCACGAGAAAATCTAAAGCTCGGAGCTGAAACACCGGGCTCCTCGGTGATAACAAGAACATACAGGCTTTTAGAACAGCTTTCCTAGAAGTTGAACGGACCAGAATCATAGTCAAGAACCTCCATGTAGAGACAAAAAGCTGCTTGTCATCATCATCATCATCATCTACCTTGTAGATTAAACATGGCTCCACTGTGAAGGAACAGAGAAGTGCTGATCATTCCTTCAGGAGATACCCGTGACAAAATCTACTGATGACACAGCCATCCATGGCCGAGAAATTCCCTGTCGATCACAACCAATCACAGGCGTCTGTGAGTTAATGTACACAGAAGAGGGTGGAGTTCGAGGAAGGGAGCAAGTGTCCACTTACTTACGCCCTCTGCTGCAGATAGACGTCATGTGATCAGTAACCGATCCTTCTGTAGATCTTCTGTGTGATCAGACCAGACCAGACGCTCCAGTCTTCACCCTCACACACATCAGTCTTGGTCACATGACCCTGTCACTGGGTCACCGGTTGTCCTTCCGGTTGGACCACTTTTGATAGGTATGAACCACTGTATACTGGGACACACCCCACAGGACCTGCTGTTTTGGAGATGATCAGACCCAGTCGTCTAAACGTCACATGTTCCTGCTCCCAACACTGACTGTTGACCTGCTGTGTAATATATTTATAATATATCCCAGTTCATGACGGATGCCACTGTAGAGATCATCAGTGTTACTCGCCTCACCTGAACAGAATAAAGCAGGTCTACTGGCAGGTCTACTGTAGGTACAGTTCTGTTTGACGTCCTGCTCCTCTGAGCATTGGGAGACACGCACAGCCAGGTGTTCCCAGAGAAAAACATAAATGGAGCGGTGGGATGTCGGTCTATTCACTGAGAACAGAAGGATAATCCATCACGCAGCTCAAAAAAAAAAAAAAAAAAAAAAAAAAAAAAAAAAAAACCCATAATATCAGTGTGCTGAAGCTTTAAAATTCCAGTGGCTTTCAGGAGTTCGGAATCACAGGAATCTGACTCGGTGGACCAGCAGACCAAGCCAGAAGATATCAGACGTGATACCAAACCATGGTGCCCGAGGAGCAGTCGGGGGAATTAGGTGCCTTGCTCAAGGGCACCCGAGTCGTGTCTTTTCCTGGGTGGTGGATCAAACCCGCGAACTTCCAGTGGTTAACACCTGTGGTTCTGGTGGTTTTAATGTTCTGGCTGACGCACTTACAGTGTAGACAGGTATTAAGAGTTGAAACGCCTGGCTGGTGAGACGAGTCCTGCATTCTCACCTTACCCGGGATGAAAAACCACTCTGACATTTTCTTAAGATCTCACACACACAAACACACACATCCCTCGTCTGTGATCTGGTGCAGGAGGAGGAAAAGCGTTGCCGCAGCCGCTCCATCAGAAGGCTTTTAAAAGGACGGGAGCTCAGGCCTGTAATCTCATTGCAGCCATTAGATCGAGCGCACTGCACTCCACACTTCCACAACGTTAGCCAGGGATCAATACGAGGCGCCGCTGTCTAATCCCGTACAGTACGGCCGACCCAAAAACACGAGCAACCGGAGGCTCTGAGAAGAAGAGCGTTCTCACACCTCGGTCCCTTCAGGACATCAGAATCAACTCAGGAATGAATCAGCATTTCGCAGGCGCATGTGAACGACCCGAACGAACTCTGGTCCTTCTGGAAGGTTCTGTCATAACCACACTGGAAGAACCACTCTGGTTCTTTAATTGATCCTGTTCAGGCTGTTAAGAACCCTGGTGTTTGTCAGAGAACTGCCCCGCAGTTGCACTGGTTTTATCAGAACCAAGGATGTGACATCAGCGGAGGGCAGAAGTAAGCAGTAGTGAAGTGAAAGCGACCACATTTAACCCGTCCGTGCAGTGAAACACACACAAGTGAACACTAGGGGGCGTCAGTAAACACACGTGCCCGGAGAGAGAAGGGAGGGCTTGGGCAGCCCCAAACCATGGCACCTGGGGAGCGTCTGGGAGGAGGGGGGGTTCAGGTGCCTTGCTTATCAGTCGTGTCTTGTCCATTGTAGGAGTCGAACCCAGGACCTACCGGTCACGTGACCAGTTCCCTAAGAACACGGGTAAAGCTGCCCTACAAACAAGTAGGAACACGATGGTGGAGTGCGGAGATTTACATTTGTACTGCTGTTACAGATGTTTGTTATTACAGATGTTTGTATTGGAAAAAAGCAAGGATCAGCTATTGGTGATAAGACGACGAAGACAACTCCATGTGAGACATATCACTGAAAGTCACATCCCTGCTAGTTTTTGGTTTAAATAACAAACTGAGAAACAAACTTACCAGATTTGGAAACTTTTTAAATTTGGTGGAAATGCGCAGAATTGTTCAGATTAGGTGTGTGAACTGGAACGGAACCCAACAGAACCAGGACGTCCACTTCTATATTCACAATTTACAAAGTGAGCATACAGAGTTTCAGCTGGTGCATTTTCACACCTACGCTTCATTTATGCTGTGGTCCGAATCAGTTTGTACACTTAGAAACTTTCCCCTGGGTTCGGTTTGTTTTCAGGGAAAAACTCAAGCCCACCAAAACAGACCACATGATAACATTCTCTCCGCTGATTGATCAGATAACAAATAACAGAAAGAAGGTCCTGTGGGGAAGGTTCTGGACGAGTGCACGTCAGGTCTGTTTCTGTCCCTTCCTTAATGGAAATAACAGCAGAACCTTCAAACGGCAGCAGGTATTATGAACCCACTACCCATAACTCGGTGTTACGCAGTCGGGGTCTGAGCTCCAAATGGGCTGTGGTGTGAACAGAAAAGGGTCTCAGAGGACCACAGAAAAAGACCTCCGTCCTCTTTAGAGTTCACTTACAGCGTCAACACAACACTGAGGTAATGGTTCCCTTTCAGGTTCACTTAAGAAGAATTAGACGTACAGAAGTGGATGTAGATCTACTTACATATCAGACACATCGGCTCCATCAGCTCCACAGGCAGAACCTCGGCATGGCTGCACAAGTGTGTCCACTGAAACGCTGTAGTAAATTATTGGGTCCTAGTGTTCCTGTGACTGGATTCTACTGTTCCTTCTACAGGGTAACGAGTCTGGAGTGATCGACACCCTCGTCAGAACACAGCGGTACGTGTGATTCTTTCACAGGACAATACATAACAGTATCATGAGTAATTCTCAAACTGGGCAGAGAGCAGGAACAATGTGATGAGGGCCTGAAGAAGCAGAAATAAGCAGCAGAAGGTTTGTGTCGATTGTTTTCAGGAACTACTGAGATGAGGCTTAAAAAGTCGGTGTGAAAAGATGATATAAAAAAAAAAAAAAAAAAAAAAAAAAAAAAAAAACATACTGGGGTTGAGACACATGATGTAAACTAAAAACGGAAGAAACTTCAACGATGTACCGAGGTCTACAAAACCACCCAGATGGATGATGTGTGAAGGGCAGGACGGTGACGCGATAGGCAGTGCGGCGGCGCGATAGGCAGGGCGGCGGCGCGATAGGCAAGGCGGCGACACAGCCCTTGACCAAAAACAAACGGTTTGCCCGAGGCTAGAGATCACCACACTTCTACATCAGATGGTGTCATAACTGTGAGCCCACAGGAAACCTACCAGCGTTCTCAACATGACACACTTTTTATGGGTTCAGGAAGTGTCTGTGAGCATTAATAGTCCCTGCAGGAGGTGCGAATATATACATACACGTCCATGTAAATCACTCCTGTCACTCCAAAATGCCCCACTGAGGTAAAAGTCCCAGGACAAATTACAGAGCAGTCTGTATTAGTCTGCACCTAAAGACAGGAGACAGAAAAGCGTCTCATTCTCAGGCAGTCACTGGGTCACTTATCAGACGACCCGAACCCCAGCACTACTAAGCTGCCACTGCTGGGCCCTTGAGCAAGGCCCTTAACCCTATCTGCTCCAGGAGCAGTAAATCCGGCTGACCCTACACTTGAAACTAATCATCAATCTTGGATATGCTACAGACACTGTATGAGTTTTTTTTTTTTCTGTTCCATTTGTGTTGAGTTACACCAGAATTGTGGAGCGTTCTGTAGGAGTCTGGTGGAGTCCATGCCCGGTGAGGGACCTACACAGTATCTGACTGGCACTTCAGTATATATACTGCATTTTAACTTTGTGCTTTAAGCCTGAGGCCCAAACTGTAGTGTTCAGAAGCGCAGAAGTGGAGGAAAGACGGCAGGCTTGAAAATGGTATCTGATGTGCCAATAGCTCCGAGTCAGGCAGCTGCTGCATCTGAAGAATCCCCACAGTAAAGTCCATCGAGTATTGATAACACGCTTTGCACAATCAAATCAGAGACGCGGCGCGAGAGGGACAGAGGAGGACAGAATAAAAGCGAGAGTAAAAGCCGAGGAAATGTAAACGTATCGACTGGTTTGTTTCTGGTTTGGGGAAAAAAGTTCATCAGTGGGTGAAGCCGAGCGGTGTAGGAGAGGCACTGCTGGCCTCTCGGCGACCTCATTTCCTGCCGTCACCTCCTGTCTGCATCAGATTTGTCGTTATAACTAATAGGATACGACTGCAGCCGGCGGCTGGTCAAATCTCACAGAATCTCTAATGCTGAAAAAAATAAAGATCCTGACCAAACCTGAATGTTATTATTTATGTGGAGGTTTATACAGGACAGATGTGGTTGAAGTCAGGGAACCGGAAGGCTGCCAGAGCGACCCCTTGGACCAACAAGACACGACTCAAGTGAATAGGGCCAAACCGTTCTGGTGCCCCCTAGTGCACCGTTTGATTAAAGGAGCCCCGTGTCATGATGCTCCCACCACCATGCTTCACTGTGGGTGCCCTTGACCCGCACCGGGCAAGTGTGTTCACGGGTGTGTGTGTGTTTCACTGCACGGATGTGTTAAATGTGGAGGTCACATTCCTCTGTGTGCAAACACAGTAGGCAAACAGTTCACTTTCACTTTCATTATTTATTTCCCCTGACTGTGAAGATACACACACATTAAAATATTAGTCCTGTTTTAGTCGCTCCTTGGTTTCTATAAGCTGATTTTAAATAAAAGAAATATCCAATATACCAAAAGACAACATTAAACAGAGACTGTGTAATACATGATTTTAGGTTTGTCAGCTACAGAAAAGGTGACGTTGTCTGAAATCAGGTGTTTGTTTTTTTTCACTGATTCCCTGCAGTTGTTTCCAAAGCACAAATCAACACAAGTCATTAGTTTGAACATGTAAATCTGCAACACAGAGCTGTGTGTGTGTGATGAATACAGAAGCACATCTGGATGCTATCCAAAGGAAAAACAAAACAAAACATCAGACGCCTGCCAGTGTTTCCATATTTCACATATTTATCTTGAGTTTCAATTCCAGAGTCGGAACAAGAAACAAGGTCCAAGTAGAAACGGAGCCGTTTTTAAGTGATACGACAAACTAGTGCCCAAGTTGAACAATGGATCTATACACAGGTCTGCCCCGTCCACATCATTAATGTGGCTCTCCAAACAGAGTGATTGGGCCCTGGATGAGAGACGACCTGTCTGTAGAACAGACAACGAAATGTTCATTTAATAACGTACTGAATGCTTTATTTAGGCTAAAAATAAACTCCTCCGTTAATGGGTGACACTGTGGTTTATCTGTATGCTGAGTTATTCTGTGTGGAATAATTCAGAAGTGTAATAATAATTTGAATTGGTTATTCAGTATGTTTCAGATTTATCATCTCAGCCATGTTTAAAATCGAAATATTGCAAATTTCTCTTTATCTAAATTTCTATTCATTTCTCTTTATTTTAAATTATTAGAGATCAATAATTAGATTAGGGATCAATAAAGTATTTCAGATGCTGAAAAAAAGCGCATTATTGATGTGATAAAATCTGGTAAAAAAAATCCTGCGTTTTTAAATATCATATACATTAAATATCAGTACATTATTTATCACAGTAAAATATTGCAATGTGAGTTCCTCTCATGTGTGTACAGCAGCGATGGAGAAAACAACAGGAGGGAGTCTGAGTGTAATGGAAGAATGAACGGGTTTTCCTCCAGAGACATCCACGTGTCTCACAGATTAATTCATACACGTGACACCAAATAATGAAACCTGACACAAAGCATCAACCACAAAGGGTTAAAATTAGCCTCCCAGGCCATAAGGGCACAGCATGGAAGGACTGAACCGAGTTCTTTTGTTACAGGTGTGTGTGTGTGTGTGAGAGGTTGACGTAGCTGCTCATTAATACTAATCGGGGTGATTAGACTTCAGGATGAAGCATAAGAGTCTGTGCTAGTTGAAAACAAACCCCCACCCCACCCCACACACTAACCCCCACCCCACCCGATGAAGCTCTGAAACAGAGAGTTGGACCTGAAAAGCATCACAGCTCCAAACTGGTGTTCGATATAAAACGGAAAAGCAATCGGCAGTAATAAGGCACATTTATTCACTGTTCTTGAGACTGTAGACACGCAAAAACACATTACGCCATCCTTTAGGGATGTTCACCACCACATCCCACACACACACACACACACACACACACCAAACCAAGACACACTATGGGTCCATTTCCATAATGTGCAGCATAATGTTCTCAAATAGACCAATTATGTCTCACAATAAGGACGCCACTTTCAGAAACGAAATGGAGGCCATCTCCATCTCCATCTCCATCTCTCTCTCTCTCTCTCTCCCTAGCATATTTTCCGTCATGTAAGAGTGTCGACATTGTTCTCAGTCCTTGGGGAGGAGTCTACAGCACATTACAGACTAATCCCGTCACTCACGACCTCACACTGCACACACCGGTGTGCGAGTTACCGCAGCTTTGTCCGTGTTCGGCGTGTTCTCCCGTGACTCGCTGAAACATTCAGCACCCAGACGACCGAAAACACATTAGGCGTCTTTCCACCCCGTTCACCTTGTCTAAATAGAAAACCTGAAAAGGGCACAGTGTTTTATCCACAGGGCTTTTATTCTATACTACACTGCTGATTAAAGCTCTCCTTCAGCACACAGCTTTAATGTAGACAGACCGCTAACCTTCAGGAGATCTCGGTCTACTGAATGATACAAATCAACACACACGTTATTTACATATTTATATATTTATATACATATATACATATATACACATACATATATATACATATACATACATACACACACACACACACACACACGCTGTTACTATTGAAACTATAATACATTTATCAACATTGACCAATTAATTATGCTGGCATGGCTGAGCAATTATTGTTATTATTGCTGTTATTACTGTCATTCTTATGGTCATTATTATTATCATTATTATTATCGCTGTTATTTTTGTTATTACTGTTATTATTATCACTGTTATTGTTAATTTTATTGTTATTTTTATTATCATTATTATTATTACTGTTATTACGGTTGTTATTGTTGTTATTTTTGTTGATTATTGTTGATTTTTTTACTGTTGTTATTACTGTTGTTACTGTTATTGCTATTGTTATTGTTTTTCCCCAGGTCCCGATTCAGGATCCTTTTGAGGCATCACATAGGCATGACGAGGACGTCCCAATTTCCATGATCCACCCTCCAGTGGGTGGAGCCTTTACCAGACACCGTATATCCCAAGGTTAATTTGCATGGCAGAGACAGAAACAGGATACGGCACAGAGTTTGACACAGCGTTTCAGCCTGTTCTCTGTTCAGGAACGACAGCAGGTATGGTGATGAACTCAGATCCATCAGACACAGACTGATTTCTTTTGTCTCACTGATGCAGGAAGACGTTTCCAGGAAACCGAGAGCGTTTTCCAAGTCAATCACGGCTGATTGTTTTCACGAGGCTCAGCCTGATCGAGGCGTCCGTGTCATGCTGGGTTTGAGGGGTCAAAGGTTAACTAGAGGCATGAAGCAATGTGGACAATTGACGCTGCGGTCCTGAAAGACTCTGATTAACACTTTAAATGTGGTCCTTCAGTCGGATGTTAACATGCACTGAAAATGTCTCATTAACCATGCTGAAGTGTAGGGTGAGGACCGGACTGCTTATTTCCACTGAAAATGACCAGGCGTCATCAGGGACGTGACGTTTCTGCTTTAATGTGGTCAGATGCTCCATCAGAGTCTTCAGTAACCTCAACGCCAGGCTGATCTCTTACACACATCCTTAGTGGACATGGAGCAGTGTGAGAGCTTCGTGGAGTTAAAGTGGCCTCAGATCTGGACAGGGAGGAGAAAGAGGGGGAGGAGGAGGGGGGGGGTACTAACGAGCCTCACTGTGAACATGTTAAGCACCATTTCAGATCGATCACAGCCAGGCCAGCGCTGTGGTCCCATTACCTGTGGCTTTCTTCTCCCGCGTCTCCCATTACTGCTGATGCTATCGCATAGCCTTCCCTGCCGCACATCCAGATCACCAGTTACCACGCTGTCTTTCTCTCGGTCTTCAAAACGATCAACACATTAATACAAATCTGCTTTTATATGGTTCACGAAAGGATCCTGGGCCTACCAGTCTGACCGTCATCATTCAGCAGTTATACCTTATAGAGCCATAACATTAACACCACCTGCCCACTCCACCTCCACAAGACCTCCAAAAGACCTCCCAAGATGTTCTGTGGTATCTGCGGCACCGAGACATGGATCATCAGTGAGTCTTGGTCACATGACACTGGGTCACCGGTTGTCCTTCCTTGGACCACCTTTGGTAGGAATTAACCGCTGTATACTGGGACACACCCCACAAGGAGGTGGTCTGATCCAGTCGAGCTCCATCAGTAAGCTGCTCAGGTTTGGACAGTATGGTCCCGGTGTGTAAATGTTATTGAGAATAAACCGGTTTGATCTCACCTGATTAGATGTGTTATAAGATGTTCACTGCTGTATAGTATATTTCCAGTCCCTTAGATATTATATCAGGTCCTGATCAGAAATATACAAATAACTGTAGGCTGTGAGATTCACTGCAGTGCCTCGATTAACATACGGTTACTGAACCTTTAACCAGCCAATCAGAGCAGAGCTCATTAACATATTTATCAGTAAAAGTATCTTGTTTAATTCCAGAGTCAGTATGTAATATATGTTCGATTTTCCTGCCCAGATCATCATCTATATAGACAATAGAGAGGACTTTAACACACTAAATAAATGTGTTTAACCCCGCCCACTTTAAACCCCATGATGTGTTACTCTTCTATACATCCTGTTAGAAACGCTTTGTTCATTTCTTCACCCAACCCAGGAGACCAATAAAGCCTGATGATTTGTGAATGGATTAATGTACGTTTTATAATCCTGCTGCTGGAATACGATTCAACATCCCCCCCCCCCATCTCTCCCCCCTCCATCTCTCCCTCCACCTCTCCCCACTCCCTCCATCT
>JAOVVF010032264.1:0-10769 GCA_028565595.1 Duopalatinus emarginatus | reverse complement strand
ATACAGTCATCCCTCGCTACTTCGCGGGATTTCAAAAAACAACAATACAGTATGTACTGTAGTTAAAAATGGTTATGATCAGTGTGGAGAAGGTTAATAAGGGAGTGGGAAAGGTTTAAAAATGTGTGGGAAGGGTTTACAAAGCCTTAAAATATACGTAAATACTAAAATAATAGACCGCCTCTACTACATGGAATTTCACTTATAAACGAGGAGCAACTGTAAAGCACACAAAGTAAGAAAATTTTCCACACTCTGACCCTACGATCCAACTGTTTATTAAATGAATAAATTGTTACATTGTTAAATGTTGTTTTTTATTTATAAACTTCAATCATCCAGTACACCAAACACTGAGGAAGTCAATGGCAGAATAAACTGTTTTGGCCAATTTTCATAGGCGCGACCCACATGCTCAGCTCTTCCGCTCATCCCACAAATGCATGTACCTTATAATTGTGTCACCATTTAAAAAGTAAACAGGCTTTTCAACGGTATAAGATTCATTGCCAAGAAGCATCGTTTTAATAAAGAAATACATACCAAACATAACGATCCTTCCTTTTTTTGTGTGCGTATATATATATATATATATATATATATATAAATAATACCGTTGCAAATGATCTATGATGGATATCATCATACAGGAACAGGAAATTACTGGAATGCTCCACAAACATCTCTGCACCTTTATTATCATTTAGAAACAGGACAGGATATATGAATATGCATGATATGCAAATTGAAAACACCTCCCCCTCCTCCTTCTGCTATTCTAGTTCTTCTACCGTGTATTATGCGACAATATAGAAACTGACAAACAAAGAGACATCATCTCTTGTCTTCAGTGTTGATGTATAAAGGCAGAAAGTTAAATAGAGAAATCGAAAGAGAACTGTTAAATACTTGATTCTGTCAAAATATGTAAATGTGCCCTTACACTGACTATGTCATTACAATGGCACTTGACAAGGGGTGTGATTTATCAGGCAGCACAGTCAGTTATCGAAGTTACTGGGCCTTATAACTAGACAACATATATATCTATATATATATAGTCATCCCTCGTTACTTTGCGCTTCGACTTTTGTGGCTTCGCTTATTCGCGGGATTTCAAAAACAATAATACGTAACATTACAATTCAATACAGTATGTACTGTATGTACAGTATCATTAAAAATGGTTATGAACAGTGTGGAGAAGGTTAAAAAGGGACTGAAAAGGTTAATAAGGAAGTGCGATAGGATTGGGATTCGCGGAATTTTACTTATCGCGGAAATTTACTTATCGCGGAATTTTACTTATGCAGTGAAACACTGACCCGTAGTGTGTGTTTCAATGCACGTATGGGTTAAATGTGGACGTCAAATTCTCCTGTGTGTACAAGGCCAGTGGTCAATACGTCAGTAAGTCCACTTCATGACACCAGCTCATTGTTTATTATTTACCTATTGTATCTCTACCCCACGTTTTCTACCTTATTCAGCAGATAGCTAGTAGAGCGCCCTAACTGCTAATATGCCCAATAAATGAGCTTAAATAAATATCAAATATTTCTGTGAACGTCTCTTCCTATGTGAGAAGCTGATCGAATTGTGCTTTTTTAAAAACAGGTATAATAAAAACAGCTGTTTTTTGATTCAGATGTGATTTATCAGCATCAGAACGGTTGACCGAACCCTATAAATAACATCCATTTGGTGAAATCTCTCAAACAAAATGAATCACCTTTGCATGGCCTCTTTGCTGCCTATAGAGCGAATAAGTGCTATCATCTCTCTGGGTCATGTCTCATCTAGCATCAAACTGTGAGTAATACCCTTCTCCAAATGTCATCTACTGAAGGCACTAGAGCAGCAGCTGTGAAATCAGGACATGGCTCTAGACCTAGAGCTGGTTTGAGATCGGCTCTGCTTTCCAGGATCTTAATCTGAGCTGAATTGGCAAACTGAACACTGTTCTGAGACCAGTGACAAAGACTTGCTAATACACTGTAAGAAAGACACATGGGGGTGTTGATGATGATGATGATGATGATCATGTGTGTGTGTGTGTGTGTGTGTGTGTGTGTGTGTGTGTGTGTGTGTGTCTCCATACCGACTCGGCGGTTGAGTTTAGCATAGCCAGCGCCAAAATCAGGAGCCAGCACAGAGGAGCTGCTGAAAGCGCTGTAAGGGAGAGGACTCGCCAGGACCTCATCACACCGCTCTCAAGAGATTAAGAGAAAGAAAGAGAGACAAAGAGAGAGAGAGAGAGAGAGAGAGAGAGACAATGTTAGACACAATATTCACTACTACACATTATTCATATTGTGACTACAGCTGTACAATAATGGCCGACATGGCAATCAGAATTATTCTGCCAGCATAGTGAAGGACAAACCAGCACTGACTAATACACTCCAGAGTAGCTTTGACTATATGTTTAGGCTTGTTATGTTGTTGAGAGATGAACCTCATCCCAGTTTCAAGTCTTCTGCAGACTAGGATAAGTTTTCTTCTAGGGCTGTCCTGTATTTGACACCATCAATCTTGATGCTACCACCACCATGTTTTATAATATTTATGGTGTTCTCTGGGTTGCTTTTATATCATATATTTTATAGTCTATCCCAGCTTTACTTTGATGACAGTGTGTTTCCCAGTACCTGCTGTTGAAAAGCATTCACGCCATGATACTACCACCACCATGCTTTACTATGATGATGATGTTCTTTTATAATACATCCCAGTTTTACTTTTAATTTTAGTCCAAGTTTTAGTTTCAATTTCCAAATCCCTGCTGTTAAAAAAGCAACGCTGTTTCATGATGCTATCACCACCATGTTTTACTATAACAACGGTATTCTATAAGTTCCTTTAATTTGATATGTTTTATAATGTATCTCAACTTTACTTTAATGGCAGTGTTTTTCCCAATCCCCGCTGATAAAGATCATTGTCACAATGTGATGCTACCACCACTTATGCTTTACCATGATGATGGTGTTCTCTGGGTTGCTTTTATTTTATACTTAAGCAATAGAACGACAGGGAGTGTGTTATCACAAATATACAACCGTTTTTTTTTTTACAAAAGAAAATAAGAAAATAAATCAAAGACACCAAGAATTGCAGATTGAATATGCTTTAATATTGACAAAACCTTTCGCCTAAACATGGTTCCACAACAAATGAGTTGTTGCTAAGCAACAGTATAAATTCCCAAGTCTGATGTAACACTACCAACTAATATTCATTTGGAATAAAAAAATGCAAATAAGTGAAGATGAAAGGAAGGACAAAAAGCTAAAAATAAAAATCATTAAGAATTTTATTTATTTATTAGGGTAATCGTAATATTTGTTTACTTTAATTTGCACATTTCCATTCATTGTGCAGTTATAAAAAAAAGGCTGCTCTGTAGGATGGACATTGGCATCAAATCAGACTGACCAAACAGGCTGTAGGTCAAATGTCATCTGAAACTCATCTATATTCATTTTTCGTTTAGTATAAACACAAATACAAAACAACTAGCTTGTTACTTAGCAACTTGTCACTTGTTACTTGGCAACGCGTCAGCGGAGTAACTAGCTGTTGATTAAATTTCAAAACATCCCAGGTTTACTTTGATGATAGTGTATTTCCCAATGCCTGATGATAAAAGTCATTGCTACAACATGATGCTACCACAACCATGCTTTACCATGATACTGGTGTTATCTGGGCTGATTTCATTTGATATATTTTAACACATACCAGCTTTACTTTGAAGACAGTGTATTTCCCAGTCCCTGTTGTTGAAAAGCATTGCCACACTGCGGTGCCACCACTACCGTGCTTTACCATGAAGATGGTGTTCTGATGCTTGCTTTTATTTGATATAAAATTTAGCATATCCTAGCTTTACTTTGATGATGACGTATTTGTCAGTCCCTGAAATATAGTTCCATACTGTGATGCTAACACCACCATGCTTTACCATAAAATTGGTTTGTCTGGGTTGCCTTTAACTGATATATTTTTTCCCCACTGTTTTAGGATTTTTGACCTAAGACACACTCACAGTTAGCTTATTAAATGCAGTTTTCTTCGCAGACTGTGCAAATTGGGACTGTACACATGACTATATCAGTAAGTTAAAATTGTATAAAAACATAATAATGTTTTTTTAAGATTATGATAATATCGCCTTCAGATTAGATAAACAGAAGAGAATGTGAGATAATAATATAATACAATAATGTTGGTTTGCTTTGATAAAGAATTGTGCTCAGTAATTCTAGACCATACTATAATTTTTTTCATATATTCCCATGGAGCATGAGCGGCCGATGCAAATCCTCTTGTTTTATTGCGCTGCCATTTCAAGTGGAGAAATTCATTAGAATGAATCACACACCCCGACAAACACAGATGAGGATTCAAATTACACAAAGTGCTTAAACAAGCAATAATCCTCTGTGCATCATGATTTCAAAAAGTGGACAGTGTGAATAAAGGGGTAATCGTCGGCTTCTGTCTCAGAATTGAGTTCACTGGCTTGTGGACGTTGTGAAGGATTCACACTAAAATTGAACAGGAATCCAGATTTTCAAACACAACAGACTTCAGCTCTCCTCAGATACTAGTTGCACCAAATGAGACAGAGTTGCAAAAATGAGTTTTTCCTGAAGCACAAACAGGTCTCGGGAGAAAATTTTGACCAATATCTTATCCACAATCGTGATGCAGTTGGTAGTTCAGTGGTTAAGATGTTGAACTACTGATTGGTAGTTCAATTCCCACCACCACTAAGCTGCCACTGCTGGGCCCTTGAGCAAGGCACTTAACCCTCAATTTGCTCAGCTGTATAAATGAGATAAATGTAAGTCACTCTGGATATGGGCGTGAACCAAATTCCATAAATGTAACAAACAGCATTCCATGCTACCACCACCGTGCTTCACTGTGAGCAGACATATACACCGATCAGCTATCACATTGAAACTAGCTGCTTAAACAGAAGCCAAAACAGCTCTAACCCTTCAAAGCATGGACTCAACAACATCTCTGACAGTGTCCTAAGTGGCGCAAAAATAAATGTACTTTTATGGAATTTGGCAGACGCTCTTTTCCAGAGTAACTTACAAGGTTGCTGGTAATACAGGTAGGCCAACATAGTGTTAGGAGTCTTGCCCAAGGACCCTTATTGGTGTAGCACAGACTAGCTGTTCAGACGGGGAATCGAACCCAGGTCTCTCACATGGGAGCCAATGAGGTTACCACTGTACCACACCAACCACCAACTTCTATCCATCTTCTGTAGGAGTAGACCAAATGATAAGTCTTGGTTGCCCATGACTCTGTCACCGGTTCATTGGTTGTCCTTTCGATGGACCACTTTGGCAACTATTAACGACTGCATACCTGGACACCCCGCAAGAAAACACCTGCTGTTTTGGAGATTATCTGATCCAGTCAGCTAGACATCACAATTTGGTCCTTGTCAAAATTGCACATGTCCTTTACGCTTGCCCATTCTTCCTGCTTCAAACACAACGGCTTTGAGAACTGACTGTTCACTTGCTGCCTTATAGATCCCTGTAATGAGATAATCAATATTTCCCATTTCCACTTGAAGGACATTTAGCTGATCTGAGATACATCCACAATGTAGCGTGGTGCACTTTGTAATTTAATCAGGCTTTAAAGACTGGACATCCATTTATTAAAGGTAGTTAATATGAATCCTGATCACTTTTTTATATTGACATTAAGTTTAGTACTAAGTGCATCTTAACATAACATCAGTGTCATGGTGCTTTAGGAAGCCAGGCTTGAGTGCGACTTGATGGTATTTTTATTTAGATCGTTCAACCAGCTCGACATGAATAGCGCCGCTCTAACACTTCCTTGTACGAAAATAGCAGAACAGGTGGTCGAAGATTTTGTCTAAGCGACTTCTAATGTGCGACATGAGATGTTGACAGTCTCTTCCATTCTGGGTCCTAATGAAATGCGTTTTGATAATTCCAGACAACACCGAATAAAAGTACGCCGATGCACAATGACCGTAACGCTCCATTAGCATTCAATTATAGCACACGTCTTATCCGTATTTCTTGTCACGCCAGACAAGTTCATAGGAGGCCAAAGTGGTGATGAGATTGCTTAATGGAGATGGACGAGTTTGAGAAAATCAAACCGTCCTTTGGTCTTAATGGCTTCCTATAACCAAGGAGTCCGTAATCGCAAATTAAAAGAGCACGATTTTTAACATGAGAGGAATTTCGATGAAACTGGTTTGTGATTGTCACTATGAAAAAGTTTGCATTGTTCCTTGTGAAATAAACCACACTTTTCCAGTTCTTGTGTACGTACATTTGTGCATCTGGAGTCTCCGCACACTCAGTTTTGTGTGGGCTGTCTAAATAAGAAAACATCAATTCATATCAATTCATATAAGCAGTTCAGATTTTGTGCCCTTTGTGATGTCAGATGGGGCCTCATTAGAATAACCTCACCCCTCTATTTAAATAGCTCCACCCACATTCTTCCCTTCTTCTGTGTTTTTTTCTCAGGAGCACCAGAACCGCTAGCATTATGTCACAACAAAGCGTTAACCATAGGAAATGCTTTGCTCTTGGTAGTAAAGACTAGCACAAATCACTTCATCGGTCCCTAGCCTTAGAAGACGGGACGGCTTAGTGAATCAACTTTATTTTTAATAATAACTTTCCAGCTACAGTTCACAAAGACCTGTAAGTACTTTGAGTTTAAGTAATTCACTTCATGTAAGACTAAACACACAACTTTAGCTAGTGTCCAGCAGTGATTTTAGTCTAACTATCTGGATTAAGAGTAATTAAAGACTGAACTTTTTTTGTCCTCCAAATAGGGCAGAAAACCTCGGATATAAAAACACCTCATTAAAATTGGTTGAAAAATATAAACGTCATAGAGCTTTTTAATCCTGAAAAAAAAAAAAACCAGTCCTCAGACGTCCAATATGGTGGACAAGTCAAACATCGTGTTTGATCTCGCTCCCTTCGGCAACCTTTATCTATGTAATTTACCTATAGACACCCTGTGGCAGTGGGAGGCAGAGTGAACAGTGACTCATTATCATTTAAAGCAACAGGCACTGAAACTGAGCGTTTGGAAAGAGCTGTTTTCGGCATGGTCTAAAGACACCTGTAGGATTTGATATTTTGACCAAAGAATGTTACAGACATTTCATTAAGACCTCAGAGAACTGGATTAACTCGCTAGAAATTAGTATAATACTTCTTTAAAATATAAAACATACACACTCTATAATATAACTCTTTAAATAGGTAAAGTGAAAGGGAAGTATTTACCAAATGTGCTTGCACACTGAGAAATGTGACCTCCACATTTAACCCATCCGTGCAATGAAACAAGCACATATAACAGGAAACACTAGGGGGCAGTGAACACAATTGCCTGGAGCGGGGGGCAGCCCCAAACCACGGCATCCAGAGAGCAGTGGAGAAAGTTAGATGCCTTGCCCTGCTGGGATAGAACCCAGGAGCTTCCAATAACAAGACCGGTTCCCTAACCACCAGGCCACAGCTGCCCCCTTGTTGAAGGTAACAAACTTCAGTAGTGTTTTAAGTCAAATGTACAGTTTATCCTTCCTGGAACTTTGTGATTTTTGTAGAATTAGGTGTAGATTTATAATCGCAAAATGACGTATTTACACATATTGTAAATGATCCCCTAAACTAACAAATGAATCAAATTAAAAAACCTATCATTTGGGTACCCATCACTTGTGCATGTCCTCTGAATGTCCAACCATCACCCCCCAAAAAATGCCAGTAAGTTGTACTGGCTAAAATAAATTGCCAGTAAATGTAAATGATTGTCCATTAGAGGGAGCTCTTTTGTCTCATTGCGAAGTATCACCATATGTTTACGCACATAACTGAGCCTTGTTTTCAATCCCAGTTTGTTCCGCATTTCTGAATGTCTGGTTGTTGATTATGAATTTGTTTGATATTGCGTGCATGTGTATTGAACCATAATAAAGTGTTCTGGATTGCCCACAGCAAAGCCCATGCTGAGTTTCCATTCTGCTTCATCACACGGTTCATTACACCATGTGCTTTCTATTCTGGATCTCTTTCTTGTGTTATTCTTCTTTTCCGTCTCTACCTTCATCTTGTCATTTTCAGTATTTTCCATGTGCTTTCCTACATGCCTGATAAGTTATATATACAGACGGGCGACAAATTAAAGGAAAAACTAATACACAGTGTCTTAGTAAAGTGTCTGGGCCACCACTGGCCACCAGAACAGCTTCCGTACACCTTGGCATTGATTCTACAAGTCTATGGAAATGTACTAGATAGATGGACACCATTCCTCCAACGGATATTGCCTCATTTGGTGTTTCGATAATGATGATGATGATGGTGGTGGTGGTGGTGCAGATGCTGGGTTAAGATCTGAATAGTGTGAAGGCCATAGCATATGATTTGCATCATGTATGTTTTTCGCCATTTCCACCTAAGTCACCAAATCTCAGAACTGTGGAGACAATGGTGCTCATTGTCCACCGAATATTTACGAATATTAACGTCGTTGAGTCAATGACCTACCAATAACATTTAACACATCAGTAGCTGAAGTGAGAGAGCATGGGTGAGAGAGCAGGCACATGTTAGACCAGTAGAGATCGGTGTTAAAGGGATTTGTAGCAACGTCCACCACATGTCTGCCAACTGAACTTGGAGTTAAAGGTTGTGTGCTTAGGGCAGAAGTAAAACAACTGTCAGATGTAGCTCAGGATGAGTGGAAAAGGACAGGGCATGACTAGGTTTATGGGTCCGGGACACTAGAACTCACTGCTGAGCCTTTCAGAGAAGTCGTGGGCTTGATTCAGCCCTGACACCAACGAAGGGAGGTGCCAACCTGATGACCCCCTATGAACAGTTAACAAGGAAGGTTGTCTGCAGAATTTGTGTGTATGGAAGGTGCTAGTCTGTTAACTGTTGTTAACATTCAGTTGATTGGATCTTAAGTTGCCACTGCAACATAGGATAGCGGCAGAGAAATTATCATGGACGTAGGGAATGTGCAGGTTTCTACGGACGCGTATTACTGCCAAGTGGAGTAAAAAAAAAAAACCTCTTTAGCATGTTGTTATTACGAGCTCTTATGTCGTAATTGCGAAATAAACATCTTGTTATTATGAGAAAGTATCTCGCTATTATGAGATATCATGCCGTTAAAACGACATATGTCGTAATTTCGACATACAACATCTCGTTATTATGGGATATTATGTCGTTAAAACAACATTTTATGTCGTAATTACGACATACAACATCTCGTTATTATGAATAATGTGTTAGTGTCATAACCGTAGGCTACCAAATACCTAGAGCGTCTTTCTGACTCGACTCAATGTCGCAGTTGACTGAATTATTCAAATTTTTACTGTATGCTTGGCTTAAATCACAACGAAATCTTAGTATCACTGATCGGCATAGATGGCATTACCATAAGTATTCGAACACTGTGAAGAATTCTGAAATCTCAGCGTTTATACAGACGTAAAAATCGATCTGACCTCTTAGACGTTGCTTTATTCCTAACCGAGCGACTAGAACGGCAAGAAAAGCTTCTCAAATGTCTACAAGTTGGGTACGTTGCCACCCAAGACAACGTAGCCCACAGTTAACACTAACACAGTTAATAATAACGAGATGCTGTATGTCGTAATTACGACATAATATGCCGCTTTAACGACATAATATCTTATAATGGCGAGATGTTGTACGTCGTAATTACGACATAAAATGCCGTTTTTAAAACGTATATCTCATAATACCGAGCTACTTTCTCATAATAACGAGATGTTTATTTCGTAATTACGACATAAGATCTCGTAATAACGACATGCTGAGGATTTTTTTTTTCCGCAGGTTTCTGTGTGATCCAGGTATTAGACGCAGGACTGTCATCTTTTCCTGTCGTAACTTCACAACCTTGTCTAATAAGCCGACCTTGCTATCTGAAAAAACCCTGTATGAACCCAAAGCTGAGCAAACACACAACTGCAGCCTCCCACTGTCCAAATTTCAGCCCAAAACACAACACTAAGTCTACTGTATTACAAGGTTGAGCTGGAACGATTAGACAGGTTTATACATTTCCCTTCCAAACATTATCAGGTTTATGAAACACAAGAGTCAAGTCCCTTAGAGAGTGTCAGTGTGAAATAAAAAAGGCACTGAGAACTGCTGAACTGGTATTGTTTAAACAGACACTTTAAACTTCAGGGAATTACGGGATTAAATCTGTGCAAATACGCACACAAGCACCAAGACGCATGATAGTAGTGGAACGTTCAGACACAGTAATAATGTAAAGTGGGGAAATCCTCAGGGCTCTGAGCTCAGGAACGGAGAAACGAGAGATGCTGAGAAACATGATCGTTGATGCCTGCACTCCCCAGCTGCTTTCCCTGCTCTCAAATACGAGCTCAAAGTGCACTCATATCGATCAGCCCTAATTACTCTGTTACACTGTTGTAATCCATTCCCAGGAAAATGCACACATGCTTGTTTTGGTTTTTAGAAAATAATCTTAATCGAATCTTATTTATAAATGCACTTATACCAGATCAAAGTGCAGCCTTTAGGGAACCGGTCTTGTGACTGGACATGACAATGTGTCTCTGAGCGACGTGCCAAGTGCTCCCCGGGTGCTGTGGATAAGGTTGCCAACCACTCCGGGCAATTGTACTCACTGCCCCCTAGTGTCTGTGT
>JAOVVF010032263.1:0-10770 GCA_028565595.1 Duopalatinus emarginatus | reverse complement strand
CAATGCACTAGTATAGTCTATGGTTTAACCTGTTTTTCTCACTTGACCTTGTTTTTCTCCCAATGCCTCTGTAATAGAGGTGGTTTACATTTTGGCATGTATTCTGCATATTTTTTTGGCATGTTTTCCACTGTAGTGATGTGTTTTTCCATTGGGCACTGATCTATAGAGGATATCCATATTTGGACAATTCTTTAGACAATGTGATACTTGTTGTAGCTATAAATGTCTTACCAGGTCAAACAACATTACCTTCTTCTGACAGTCTCAGTAGAGGACAGGAGAACACTGACTACAAATTTTCAGCAGAACATTTAATTCCAGACAGATCTACAATTGAGGTATAGTGATGGGCTTTATACTGACTTATTGTAAACTGAATTTGTCCTGAAGCATATTATATACAAATGAAATATTTGAATATTTTAATGTTTTCTAACTGTCTTTCAAACAGTCATGGATTCCAGTTGCATGGAAATAGCAGCTTTGGGAAGACCTCTGTACCCAGGCATGCTGTATGACTGCCGCAGTGATCGCTTTATTCCAGGTACAATTTACATGTCTGACAATGTCTGTCAGTCAGGCTTTTTCTTATTTGCTTTTATCATCTGTCTGGCAAGAATCACTGGGTGCAAGGCAGGAACTGCCTGACAATGTGTAATCTTAACTCGCTTAGGTAACCTCAACTTTTTGTGCAACAGGAAAATAGCATTTTACAAAATAAAATGTAAAATTACTGAAGCTAATATATGGATATGCTTCCACCCATTAAGCATGAAATGTTTTTGTGAATCCTGAATGAGTCCCTGACTTCATGTGAATCTGATTTGTCAAAGATTTATGAATATCAAAATGTCTCAGAACTATAGCTGTCATGTGATGCCCTGCTCTAGTTATTCTAAAATGAAGAATTTATTATATTGGAGCATTACAAAGATATTTTAGTGACTGACCATCTGTTTTTTTGTATTTAGTCTAATATGGCCTCCTATGAAAAATGTATGTTTTTTTTGCATAGTAACAAATTAATTATAGGGATGCCTATGGCAGATGCTCACATAATGATAAACAAATTAAAAAATAATTCTTTACTGAAAAAATATATAAAGTACGTAGCCATGAGGAACATATAAACAGTTGCTGTCTCAAAATCCCATCTTTTTCTCTTTAATGAAGTTAATAATACAAAAAACACTTGCTTACTTGGCAAGTTACTGAAAACCAGTGCATAACCCAGTGCAAGTCCTTTAGACTTGAGACACATGAATGTTCTATAAAATCAAATTTTAATTTTTAATACAAGTATGTTGTGTCATTAATTATTATAATAAAACTGCAATTTGACAAATCTTTATGGTGGACTTCCTGACCTAATAAACTAGCCAGGGTTTAGTGATGTTTTTTAAAGAGACTAGGGATCATTTGCTTAATAATGTAATTTAAATGCAAAAGGTAAGTTATTTGAACTTTAAAGTGTAATCCATGAATAAAAGTTTATTAATTCATGACAGTTTTAAGACTTGAAGCCAGTCAAATGTCATTAATGCGAAGAGACAACAACAAACACTACGACTAGGCTACCCTACTGGCACCATAACTAGGTTTAAGTGATGCTGATATAGATCTATGAAATATATATCTGTACCTGACTCGCTCTAAATAAGCTCTGTGGTCATTGGTCATTTATTCAAAATTCTATTTTCAATTCATACATTTATTTCCTATTTATTTTGCTAGTCTAAATGGAGACATTCTTAAAAGATGGTCAGTATATATAATGTAGCCGTTTTTAAAATATAAAATTTATTTGAATACAGTTCTTAAAAGGAAACAGAAGCCCACACATCTAAGAAAATATAGCAATATCTCATCAGATAAAACATGAAAAATCGGGCATGGATGCTAACCATCTATGATTCACATAATGAAACAAATATGCAGGTATGATAAACAAGTGAATGTGAGACAATGTGTAAACTAGTTTTAGTAACCTCAGGCTAAGTATTTGTGCAGCAGGGAAATAACCAGTCAAACTGGCATGCTACATACTGATTATTCAAATCTTTGAAAGTTGAAAGTGACAGCAAACACCAAGACAATTATACCCTATGAAATGTTCTTTTCATATAGACCATTGCACAATCCATTAACTGTAATAATTGGACCATTTGTAGTACAATGACTTTACATACTGTTTTTGCTATTACTTCCTGATAGCGTGGTTGAAAGCTAGTTACCCATAACAGTGAACTGAGTTTGAATCCCTGGTTCTAACCCAGGCCACATTCTTTCAGTTTTATTAATGATTTTCAGGGGAGCTCCATTTGTGCTCAAATGCTTGCTGCCATTGGTGCTCCAAGCATCACGCTTTCCCACAGAGTAAGTTGAAGTAGCACTGCTGTCTTCAACCATGGTCACTCTGTCTACACTAGGGGTTCTAGTGCACATCCAACCCAAGTTTTACGGTCAAGTTTTTTAGTACTGCTTGAAAATAGAGAAGAGATGAGTTTTACACCTTAATAAACATAACCTACCGAGGTCTAATAAACAAAAATGTTCTGGAAATAAAATCTACATTATAACGTTTATAGGGGACAGTCTAAAAGGGTGGAAATTTAGACCTCAGACCTTTTAATTAAATGCACTATATTTTAAATATCTCTTTCCTACCTTCTCATAATAAGATTTTCTTATTCCCAATACCAAATTAACACTTTGCATATATTGCCACCCCATTACTCCAAATTCTTACAGAAAAAATGTCTGGTACATTATTGTGCATTAGAACTCGGTAGGTCAAGTTTATTAAGGTGTAAAACTAATTTCTTCTCAATTTTTAAGCAGTACTAAATGCGGACCACAAAACACAGTTTAGACACACACTCGAACCCACTAGTGTAGATAGCAGGCCAGTGGCTAAAGACAGAAGTGTAAAACAGATCTGACTTGCTGTTGAGCAATAAAACCTCTAACAGTAGTTCACATAATACTTTAAAGTGTTTAATTACAAACTCCCTAAAACCTAAACTACCATGCGTACTTAATTCCCTGGGATCTGATTTCTCTGAAACACGCTGTTTTTGTTTTTTTTCATTTTATGTTTTTAACTGGAGTGTAAAATTCTGTATAATTGTGTGTAATTGTGTATAAAACACAAACCGTTATTCGTTTTTTTGGTGTCAGATTCATAAACATATAACAAAATAGCAAAATGTTTTTTCATTATCTGGCTTTGGATTTTTAACTGAGTATGAAAAGAACGAATGATACACGGATTAAAATGCTCTATGGATAGAGCAAACAAGTGTTTAAGCGTGACTAGTTTTAAAGGTGCTCATGAAGAACTTCCATTCTCCTAAGGGTGGTTAAGCGGCGGGGTCCTGGCTTTTGGAGCTGAGTCAGGGTTCACCCTCAGATTTCATAATTGAGCAGTTGGAACTAGGGCGCCCTTCCTGTTATTTTCTTGCACTCTCAAACAGCTTTACGACCTAGTCACCCATCCTCAACCTTATCCTTCGGCAGTGGGCTAGAAAGTGGTTGGAAACCCACCACCAGGTTCAGGCTTGTGGAGCCTGGGGGCTAATGCCCTGACCCATGCCCCTTCAGCTGGGGAGAAGCCAATGCAAATAGGCCCTCTCCATAATTTGAGTGCATCAGTCCTCTCCCAAAAGACCACATTTGTCTCTGACCCAAAAAAAGTATTAAAAGGCACCCCCCCATTGAGTCAGGGGTACCTAATGTAGTGGTCTTTGATCAGCCATCAAATCCCATTTACAGCCATAAAGCTTGCTCATGCTGTGGGGTCAGTTCAGTTGGGCCATATCGTTTTGCTCTGTTTCCAGGGGCAGTGTGTAACGACCCTCACTACACAACAGCCCAATGTTGGAGGGGGACCTTCTAACAAGCTGTTCCTTTCCACACAAATTCTTAGTCAGGTCTTCCTCTGGGGACATGCTTCAAACTTGGCTGGCCACCTGTGGGCATCCCGGATCTGGATGCAGAGGGAGGTCTGTGTGTTCATTGAAGCTGATGACACCTATTGTGAGAAGCAAAGAGCCCAGAGCTAGACCTCATTCTCAGTCCCGTCTAGACCCTGGTCTCACTTAACCATGGACTTTGTCATGGGCCTAACTCCCTCTAAAGGCTTGACGGTCATCCTCATCAACCAATTTTCTAAGGCCTGCAAATGTCTACCTTTGCAGAGGTTACCCTCAAACAAACAAACCTCCCAAATCGTTTTTGATAACATTATTAGTTTAACAAAAACCCAGTCTGTGGGCTGGTTTGGCAGGATGGTAATGGGGATCACCATCGGCCTATCCTCCAGGTCCACCCTGAGTCTAACGGTCAGGCCGAGAGAACTATCCAGGACCCCCCTATCTCTGAGGTGCCTAGCATCCAAGAACTCCCACACCTAGGGCAAGAAGTCTTCCCTGCACCCTTTCCCACTCAGAAAAAGGAAAGTCAGTGTCCCAGCAGGCCAGCAGTTTATGTGGCAATGTAGGACTCGCCCACAAAACTTGGGACCATCAATAATCCTCTGTGGGGTCAATCCAGTGGTCTACTGGTTGCAACTACCACCAGCTGTGTGGGTACACACGTGTCCCACCTAAAGGCTTACTCTTGCTGGACCACCTCTTCTCAGCTGCTGCTCCCATTTCCTAGAACTGTGTTCTGCCCCACAGCCTTCACTGTGAGGTGTCTGCTTAATTCCTTCTCTCACCAACTTGGAAGAGCCACTATACTTTGCCTGAGTTTTGCCCACGTGGCCTCCTGTAAGATGCACATAGATCCTCCCCCACTGGGGTTTGGATCCATTCCATTCCCTATCTAGAAATTATAAGGCCTCTATATCTGTTTGTCCCACACTGGGCGAGTCACCTACTTCTCTATATTATCGGCTCATGTGGCCTTTCTTCCCCTATTTATTGCCCACACGGTCTCTCATTACATGCTGCCCTGCGCTGCCTCTCTCTATCACTATTCCTTATTGAGGACCTTCCTCTAGTCATACTAATATAAAAAGTCTCTTCCTTTTTGTCAGCGTTTTGCTGCCCTTAAAATTTTTATGTCAGGACTCAGACTCAGGGGGAATCATACACAGACCGAACAGAGGTGAAGGTGAAAGAGTTTATTTACAGGTGCAGTGATAAAGTCTTAGAAACCAACAGGGAGATCCATAATCATAGTCCAAACAACAGGCAGGTGAGTCAAAAACCGTAAATCCAAAACCATAAAGAAATTATCCAATAAGCAGAACAAACACAGATCAGAACATTAGGTACAAACACTGACAATCAGACACAGAACACAGGAAAGCATGGGGTTTAAATACACAAGCTAATTATCCCCAAATTAGCATCAGGTGCAGGTGGCTCATCAGAGACCATGAGCATAAATGCCACAAAGAGACACAATAGGGAGCCAAAAACAATAGTCCGGTTGGCTCCTGACAGTCCCCCCCTTTTAATGATGTCTACTGGCATCGATCTTGGCGGATGCAGAGCGTTTGTTAAAGTCTCTAATAAGTGAAGGGTCCATAATATCTTAAGCCGAAACCTAAGACCGGAAACACAGGTTGTTGATATCCAAGGCAGCACTGAAATGGAGACAGACCTGTGGAATAAACAGGTATGGAGTTCATGAAGTATTCCACCCAGGAGAGTTGAGAACTCTAGGACGTCTCTAGTTGTTGGTTGGCGCGTTCCGTCTGGCCATTAGTCTGCGGATGAAAACCTGAGGACAGAGAAACACTGGTGCCCAGCAGCTTACAGAATGCACGCCAGAAAGCTGAAGTAAACTGCGGACCTCTGTCAGAAACCACATCAACCGGGATACCATGTAGCCTGAACACATGCCTAATTAGGAGTTCAGCTGTCTCCTTAGCAGACGGAAGCTTGGGTAATGAAATAAGGTGAACAGACTTAGAGAAGCGGTCAACTATGGTGAGGATTGTGGTGTTACCATGAGACGAGGGCAGACCAGTGACAAAGTCCAGTGCGATGTGGGACCATGGTCTCTTGGGCACGGGGAGCGGCTGTTGTAATTCGGCTGGAGGTCGGTTCGAGGGTTTGTTCTGGGCACACACCGGACAAGCCTCCACAAAGCGCCACACATCGTCCTTCATGGCTGGCCACCAGAAGCGCTGCCGGATGAACGCCATAGTTCGTCTCGCTCCCAGATGGCAGGTCAACCTAGAGGTAGAACCTGTGAATGGACAGACTGGGGAACAAAAAGTTGGTTAGTGGGACAGGCAGACGGACTGGGTTGGTAAGCCAGAGCCTTGCGGACCGAGAACTCTGTGTCCCATGTGAGTGCCCCGACCACACACTGGGGAGACAGGATAGTGCTGGGAGAAGGCACAGAATGCGGATCTGAAAATTGTTGGGATAGGGCGTCGGGTTTACCATTCTTTATGGCCGGGCCGATAGGACAGGGGGTTTAGGCGCTTGGCAGTGCGTAGATATTCCAGGTTTTATGGTCGGTCCATACCAGAAAAGGCTTCTCAGCGCCCTCAAGCCAATGGCGCCACTCCTCCAGAGCGAGTTTCATGGCCAGTAGCTCTCAGTCCCCAATGTCATAATTGCGCTCTGTTTGTGAGAGTCTGTGGGAGAAAAAGGCACATGGGTAAACCTTAGCGTCATTGGCTGAGGACAGCCCCTACCCCAACATCCGAGGCATCCACCTTCACAATTGGCTAGTAGGATCAAGTCGGCACAAGATGGGGGCTGTGGTGAACAGTCTCTTAAGCAGGGTGCAGGCCTTTTCAGCTTCAGGAGTCCAGGAGAAGCCTACTTTGGGAGAAGTCAGAGAAGTTAGAGGAGCCGCCACAGAACCAAAATTGTGAATAAATCGTCTGTAGAAATTGGCAAAACCTAAAAACCTTTGCAACTCCCGTCTAGTAGTTGGCTGCGGCCATTCTGTCACGACTTTGACCTTCAGGTCATCCATCTGAACCCCTTCTGGGGTGATCACAAAACCCAGGAAGGCGATGCGGTCCTTGTGGAACTTGCATTTCTCTGCTTTAACATAGAGCTGATTCTCAAGGAGTCGTTGTAAAACAAGGCGAACATGTTGCACGTGCTGGGAGACAGACTGGGAAAAAAATCAAAATATCATCTAGGTACACGAAAACCATCTTACCCAACAGATCACGGAGTACATCATTGATCAGACCCTGAAAGGTGGCGGGACAGTTGGTAAGACTAAATGGCATGACCAGGTACTTGTAATGTCTGGAAAGAGTATTGAATCCTTTCTTCCACCCGTCTCCCTCCCTTATTCTAACCAGGCGGTAAGCATTACACAGATCGAGTTTAGAGAAGATCTTAGCCCCCTGTACCTCCTCGAACACAGATGACATCAGAGGCAGAGGGTAGCGATTCTTCACTGTTATATTGTTCAGTGCTTGATAGTTTATACAGGGGCGCAAGGACCCATCCTTCTTCTTTACAAAGAAAAATCCCGAGAGATGAGGAGGGGCGAATTAGCAGGTTGATGGCCAGATCGTATGAACGGTGGGGCGGCAAGGAAGAGGCTCGGGCTTTGCTGAATACCGCCTTGAGGTCCAGGTACTCGGGGGTAATCCGGATAGGTCCTCGTCTGGAGGATCGCTCATGACGGGTCCTGGGGACAAAGGAGCAGAGATGTTAAGCAGACAATTAGCCATATATGTAGTGGACCACCCCACTATATTGCCAGTGGGCCAGTCTATATGGGGATTATGTCGAGCCAACCATGGGTGACCCAACACGACAGGAGCATGGGGAGCATCTAGCAGATAAAAAGTCAACTTTTTGAAATGGTTGCCAGACATGAGCAGAGAGACTTGGGTGACTCGAGCAAGTGTAGCTCCTGTCAGAGCTCTAGCTTCCAGAGGTTCCCGGAGCTGGATAGGCGTTAACTTGAGTTCGGCGGCCAGGTGGGCATCCAGGAAGTTTCCATCTGCTCCTGAATCAATGAGCGCAGATACGGAACGGCGGCCGGCACTGGACATGAGGTTTGCAGGCAGCAGTGACCGGGTGACGGTTAAAGGATGAAGTGGTGTTATGTTAAGTTGTACCTCCTTACTCACCGGTGGATGTGGACCTCTTACTGGACACTTAGCTATAAAGTAGCCAGTCTGTCCACAATAAAGGCAAGCCTTAGAGTCCATTCTTAGAGTTGTCTCTTGGCGGGGGACAACCGGGTTCGGTCAACTTGCATGGGTTCCGGCGTCGTACACAGAGCAGCAAGGGATGACTGAGTTGGACTTACTGGTGCCGGAGGTGGTCTCTCCCCCGGCTCAATTTTCTGAAGACCTTGGCGTCGCTCCTGCTGCTTCTCAATGCGGATGGCCAGGTCCACTAGGGCGTCAAAGTCCAGAGGCAACTCACGGGAGAGAATCTGGTCTTTAATGGGTTTGGAGAGGCCGAGCAGGAAGACGCCAAACTGAGCCACAGTATTCCATCCACAGGTAGACGCTAGACCTGTCGAACAGCAGAGACCATGAGCATAAATGCCAAAAACAATAGTCCGGTTGGCTCCCTGACACTATATTTTACTGCTCTTATGTCTGATCATTTTAGCCCCCTACCTGTTCAGATCGCCAGCACACCACATGGCCTCCCTAATAATGTGGCTTATTAAAGCCACATGCTCTTGATGCTCTACATGGGGCAGAGCCTGACTACTAGACTTCCCTCCATTAACCCTCTTTAAAAGGTTGATCTAGGAGACCATTCTTTAAAATAAAAATCTCATCTCAATCCTGCACAGCATCCCTCAAATCATTTCTTTTCTTTCTTCTCTGTCTAGCCATTGTTTGTAGAGGGACATTTTCATTTGTAAATATGGGTGTTGGAACCTGGACATTGGGATTCTATTAAATACAACTGAAAGTTCAGAATCCAGTGTGACCCATGGCTAGTATTATCGAAGTAATGGCTATAACTGATTATTTGTACACTGCTATAGTAAAAGTATGACAGCATTTTCTTATGCCAGCACTTTTGCAAAAAAAACAAAACAAAACAAAAAAAAGTTGACTATGAGAATAAAGTCGTAATATAACACATAGAAATGAGCATTTTCCGGTCATGATTTGTTACAAGGTCTGCTGTTGTTACCACCAATTAAGAGGAAACTACATTTCTAAACTGGTGCTTTTTGATGCTTCATTGTTACTTCATTGCTAATACAATGTCCATATTTTGCCATGGTGGCAAAAGTAATACATAGCTATTTGTGTTGCATCTATCTATTTCTCATCACACTATTGTTTCAGGTGTTACTTTATGGGATAAGAAAGCATTGCGTGATGATCTTGATGTCCGTCAGCAGCCTAAAACACATCTGAAGTTTGCTGCCTCTGACAGTCTGAGTGCAAAGGCTGACCTTCTGGATATAAGTGCTTCCCTTAAAGCCAGTTTCTGTTGTGGTTTGGTGGAGGTTGGAGGTTCAGCCAAGTACATGAAAGATACAAAATCTTCAGCATCTCAATGCAGAGTTACTATGCAGTACAGCCAGACAACAAAATTTGAACAGCTGACTATGAAGGAGCTTGGCAATATCACCTATCCACAAGTGTTTGAGCAGAAAACAGCCACTCATGTAGTTACAGCTGTATTGTATGGAGCTCAGGCTTTTATGGTGTTTGATCGAACAGCTTCAGAAAATGAGAGCAAACAGGATATACAAGGAAATCTTCATGCAGTGGTCAAGAAGATCCCTACCATTTCCATAGAGGGAGAAGCATCCTTAAAGATGACTGAAGAGGAAAAAAAACTGTCTGAGAATATCAGTGTCACATTTTATGGTGACTATAAGCTTGAAAAAAACCCCACAACATACAAGGAAGCCCTGGATGTGTATAAGACGTTGCCCACTCTGATGAAGGAAGGAAAGAATGATGGTGTTCCAGTGACTGTGTGGCTGTATCCTCTCACACTTTTGGATAATAGAGCTGCCAAATTGATGAGAGAAATCAGCACAAATTTGGTCTCTAAAATAGAAAAAATATTGGAGGATCTCAGAGAAGTAGAGAGAAGATGCAATGATTTGGTCAAAATCCAAACAGCAGACAATTTCCCTGATGTAAAGGACAGGCTGGTAAAGTTTCTGGAATTACATGGTGATTATAAAATAGCATTCCAGAAAGCACTGTTCACAGTTTTGCCAGCTATTCGGAGTGGAGAGGTGGATAACAAGGCACTGGAGGACATCCTGAAAAGCCATTCCTCATCACCCTTCACTGCTAACAACATGAAAAAATGGCTAGATGATATTACAGCTGAATTAAATGTACTGAGTTCCTACACAAGTGAGCTGAAGGATCTGCCAGTTGTGACATCTGTACAGTCAATGAATTCCATCCTCTTCCATTCAGATAGCTATGTGGTGGTGTGTCTTGCAGTTGTGTCTCTAAAGTATGAAGACTCCTACCTAACAGCTGTACAAGACTTCATAAACTCTGGTGTGTTTGCAAATTTGGGGCAAATAAAAGCGTTCTCGTACCAGGCCGCAGAGCCTTGGTTCACATCTCTTGACATTTCTGAGTGCATGAGAGAGAATCTTTCTCTCTTTACAAGTTTTTTAAAGGCCAATCAAAATGAGAAAAAAATGAAGTTCATCATTGCCTCCATCTCTGATGCCAGCAATCCAGGAGCATCTATCCGACTTTACCAGAAGCGCCTTCTAACAGATCCTAAATTCCAGCCTGTATCCAAACCACCTCCACCCACAGTGAAGATCAGTGAAGGGAAAGTCATCCTACAACTTTCAAAATCCCCA
>JAOVVF010032260.1:0-10777 GCA_028565595.1 Duopalatinus emarginatus | reverse complement strand
CCCTGTATATAAAAACATACTCTGCCAATAAAATGATTCATAATCTAAACATATGTGCAATAATAATAATAATAATTATTATTATTATTATTATTATTATTATTATTATAATAAAGATAATTAATAGATTAGAAATGGAAAATGTTGCAAGTTTTGTTGTATATTTATACTGTATTTTTTAAATGTATTTTAAATGAGTCAAATTCCCTGTATATGAAAATGTATTTGGCCAATAAAATGATTCATAATCTAAACACGTGGGCAATAATAATAATAATAATAATAATAATAATAATAACAATAAATATTTCAAATACCAGTTAGAAGAATGACTGGTGCTGGTTTTTATATTTTACTGAATTATTTATGATGCTCTCACCCACCATCAACCATCATCTTATATTAATCATTTAGCCGTAAAATACCATAAAAAAAACAATTAAAATAACATGCCAGTACCTAGTCCTCTATGTGTTATAGTACCACCAGAAATACATCACATCTCACCATGGGACAAATACACAATTCTGATTGTTTCTGACCACATCAGCTGGTAAACTGTGACTAATTATAATGAGAGACACATTCATTTGATGTCTGGGGCAGTTAAACATGTAGTACTCAGCAGCCATGGCTCGAGGTTGGGGAACTAGTCTTGCGACTAGAAGGTTGACGGTTCAATCCCTGGTTCCAACAAGTGTGCTTGAGCAAGTAACCTATCCCCTAATTGTGTCCCAGACACCATGGTCTCAGACACTGACTCCTGCTGTGGGCAAGTGTGTTCAGTGTCCTCTAGTGTGTGCGTTCACTAGTGTGTATGTTTCACTTCACTGAGAGCAACGTGGTCATTAGAATCCAAAACCTAACTCACCCTCTCCCTGCGTCTGTCCCGGGCTGACAGACTTCTGTTCAGTCCGTGTCTAGACTCCGCCTCCCTGAGCAGCTTCTCAAGATGGTCTTCGGTCACATCATCGTCCTCTAGCACCACGTCTTCTGACCTTTTGAGCCGAGGTTTAGCCAAGACGAGCATGTGACACCCACCACAAGTAACCTGAAGGAAAAAACCCAAGTACATGGATTGATGTTACAATAAATGGAAAAGCAGTACCATCTGTTGAAAGACTATTGCTGGACACTAAAGAGGGATGCTCCTGAGAGCAAATATAGGCGAGAATCGTACACTTGTAAATGTCAGAAGTAAGTTTGTACCATGTCTGGTAGGAAAATTAATTTGGATATAAATTCCCACTGTAATAAAACTCACAGCCTGGACTTTATATTTGAGGAATCGTGGACAGAGGGTTGGTTTGAACTGGTTGGCGAAGTACTCTTCTCCAAGAGCCAGTTTCCCATGACGGCCATCGCCAAACGTGTAGAGAAGTCCGCTCTCTGAAATGAACCCGTTCAAATATATTCAAATATATGCATTCCCTCCATAATAAAATTCAAATAAACAGCATATTTATCAGCCATGATGGTTAAACAGCTCTGACCCATCAACATGCAGACACCACAAGACCTCTGAAGGTGTATTGGTTTACTTTGTTGTCCTTTCTTGGACCATTTTAGTACTTATGAACTGCTGTGTTCTGGGACAAACCCCACAGGACCTCCTGATTTGGTAATGATCTGACCCAGACGTCTAGACATCACAATTTGTTCCTTGTCAAAGTCACTCGGATCAGAATTTCGAAGCTGGTACGATGGCACCTTTCAAGCGGTGGGATATATTAGGCAGGAACTGAATACTCAGTTCTCAAAGTTGATGCACTGGAAATAGGAAAAAATGGGCAAGTGTAAGGATCTGGGTGTGTTTTAACTGTGTTTAACTGTGATGTCCAGACGACTGGGTCACAGCACTGGGTCAACAGCAGGTCTTGTGGGGTGTGTCCCAGTATACAGTGCTTAATACCTTCAAATGTGGTCCAATGAAGGATAAAGGTGAACCAGCAGACAAGGTCATGGACACCCAAGACTCACTGAGGTGCTTGGGTGGGTGAAGGCTAGTCTGTCTGGTCTGATCCCAAAGAGTATCGACTGAAGGTACTACAGAACACCTTCAGAGGTCATGTGGTGGTCATGCCTTTAGAGGTCAGAGCCGTTTCGGTGGCTATTTAGGACGATGGTGTTAATGTTATTCAAAGAATTGGTAAATAAATGATATATATATGTAGCATATATTTAGCAGAACACAGCTTGGTCTTCAAGCTTCAAGGTGGTTATGAGTTGTTGCTAGGACAGAACCTTTGCAGTACCTGTTAGTACGGCACTGTGGTTTTCTCCACATGCTATGTGCTTCACGCTTCCCTTGCGGAAATGTTCCACCACTCTCGGCGAACGCGACTCAAAGACCAAGGTGCCATGGCCCAACTGGCCAAATTGTCCCAGGCCAAAGGAATACAGGTGCTTGTCTGAGTTCGATTACAAACACATAAACACATCGGTGTACAACGAATAAGCTAATTGAGAGATTTGGGTGTTACCTCTGTGTGCATGAAGTTACATGAAGCTCTAAAACTGGGCTGCTCTAAAACTGAGTTGCAGTACCTGTGAGTGCCAGCGTGTGGCCTCCCCCGCATGCCACCTGCAGCACCCGCTCACCGATGTCCTCCACCTGTTGAGGCACTTTGTGATTGAGCACCTGTGTTGTGGACAATCCCAGCTTGCCACCGTCTTTTTCTCCGAAGGTGAACAACGCCCCGTCCTCTGTAACGCACAACTGTTACTTAGCAACAGGCTGCAATATGACCTGTACATTTGAATCAGTCAGGTTAATGATGCGTTATGTTGCGCGCAATAAGCCACTGAAGGCCAGGGAACTGAACGGATCATGAGTCACGGGGACAGAGTTAACGGTGAAAAGCTTGAAGCGCTACTTGGCACATAATGTTAAATAAGAAATAAAGCACAGTGTTGTTATGGAAATAATCAGTGCCTGGGTGCTTCGGGAATTGTTAACACGGCAATTTGCAACTCTATAGCAAGGCACACTTAACCATTGTGAAACTTCCGGCACTCAAGTTACTTACTGACATTAAACCTCGTCAGTAGGACGAAAAACAGAAGCAGATTTGCTTCCCAGTTCACGTCTCATACCTGAAAGTTGATCAAGAAGTGAAGTCACGTGATGCCATCCAGCTGAGCAGACGTGACCGCTCAAGCTCCTAAATTTTTTTAAAAATTGTGTTAAAAAAAAAAACCGCGGTAACACGTTCTCAACTGTCCTCAGTTAGCGGTAGAACCTTCAATCCAAAGCAAGAAAGGATGGACAGAAAAACACTGATACTGACGGCGAAGAAGCTTAAGATGGCGCACAAGAACAGCCGCTAATTGATGAAGAGAAACCTCTGTAGACGGTCTGTGCTCCACCTCGGATTGACTGATTGTGAGGGTAACAGATGCGGAGCAGCGCATTAGCGAAACTATATCTTTTTGGAGTTTCATCTAAACCAACACGGACCGTCTACGGAACACCATAATGGACAGATGTTAAAAGCATGAATTAGTTTGTGAGGATGGGTTCCCTTAGACGTCTGGTTCCTCTCAAGGTTCCTTCAAAGTTTTTCCTTGTCACTGTCGCCACCGGCTTCTTATCAGGGATCAAATTCTTATAAACGTAAAACCTGTTCCTTTATTTCTCTAAAGCTGCTCTGGGACAATTGTCAGTCCATTGTTAAAAGCGCTGTGCAAATCAAGTTGAATCAGGTCACTGCATCTGATCCAGAATGAAGAAGCTTAGCCGTGTCACACTCTTGCTAAAGACTTTTCACCGGCTTCACTTTGTAGGGTAGATATAATACCCTGATGCTGGCCTACAGAGCTACAAACGCTCCAGCTCCTCCCTACCTAATGGCAATGGTCAAAGCCAATTCCGTACCCAGAGCCCTTTGTGTTCCAAGTACGGCTCGGCAGGACCCAGTATCGTCTACGATACATTGACTTCCCTTGAGTGTTCGAAAGGCAGTAGCACTTGCTGTCTTTAGATGCCAACTCCTTTCTCGACAGGTTTTCCACAGTTTAGGAGTAACTTTCAGGTTAGAGGGCTTGTTCTACAGCACTAACTTTGGATATTCCAAGTTAATGATTACGCACTTAGAGGATAAGAGTGTCGTAAAACTTGTAATGTTACTGCCCCCAGGTACAGTCCTCAGGCCTGAATGCTCTCCTGTGATGAGTCTGATGTAGAGACTGCTTCTGTAAATGTTAAATTATGAATGTCTCCATACATAAAACTTCAACTTCTGACATCCCCCAAGCACCTATTTAATATTTTGAAAGAGGTCCGCCAGTCTAATACTAGGTAGGCATCAGCTTGCAGAGATATTCTGTCGGCAATATAAAACATACTTCCTGCAGAACTGTCCACAATTCTGTTGTATTCCAAGATGTAGGATTTCTACGTGTTGTATGGCATCCCGGGTGTGTTTAATAAGGTTGAGATTTACATTTACATTTAAGGCATTTGGCCAACGCTCTTATCTAGGTTACTAGTATTACAGGCAGGTCAACGTAGTGTTAGGAGTCTTGCCCAAGGACCCTTATTGGTGTAGCACAGACTGGTTGCCAAGACCTGGAATCGAACCCAGGTCGCTCACATGGGAGCCAATGATGTTACCACTTTACCAAACCAACCACTGATCTGGTGGGAATGCCAAAACCCCAAACTCAGATGAGTGTTCCTCAAAACATAATTCATGTGTAACAGCACATTGTCCTGTTGGAAAAGGTCAAACCTATCAGACCTACCAAGGGGCCAACTGTGGCCTAGTGGTTAGGGGACCGGTCTCGTGACTGGAAGGTCTGGGGTTCGATAACTGCACAGGGCAAGACACGACTTAGGTGCCTTTGAGAAAGGCACCTAACTCCAACAACTGCTCCCTGGGCTTGTGGTTTGGGGCTGCCCCCCGCTCCATGCAAGTGTGTTCACTGCCCCCTAGTTTATGGGCCTGGCTCAAGGGTCAAGCCGTTTTCAAGGGTCTCAGAGCTTTTCTTCAAAATTAAGAATTGAACAACACTGTGGGATAAACTTTAATAAAATGTCCCAGGTATAAAAAATGGGGCTGAAAACCAACTACGAAATGTGTCAGCATCAGCATATCGATTTCCTCAGTCATATTCGAGTCATAACAAGTATGCTAAGGTATGTTTACCTGTTACAAAAGCGGAGTGGTAATAACCACAGGAAATCCACATCACCCGTCTCCCGACAGAAAGTTCACGTGGAGTGGAAGTCCCTTCCTCTTTTCCCAATCCAATCTGTCCCTCTGTGTTATCCCCCCACACGTACAGCTTCCCGTCCTCTAGAAGACAAGAAAATAGACAGACCTTCAGAAAAACCTGAAGAAGGAAACCTGCAAGCTGAGTCTGAAGGTGTTCTTCGGCACCGAGGCAAGCTGGTGGGATCGGACCAGGCGTGGTGGCCTTCACCCCTCATGCACATCAGTGAGCCGTGGAATCCCATGACCACTTTCGGTATGTACTAGTCGTTGCATATCAGGAACACCACACAAGACCATCAAGAGTTACATCTCTTACGCGTAATAGCCGCCGACGTGTTGGAACCAGCTGCGAGCATCTGGACTGGTTTGTGTTTGGTGAAGAAGTCCACCAGTTGGAATGAAGTCCTTTCTTTAAAGTCTCCGAGACCCAGCTGACCTTCATTATTTCCACCTGCGGCGTACAGGTTACCACATGCTGCAGACATAAAGAAGATTGATGTCACACTGGGGCGAAGATTTTTGTCGTACCACTTATTCATGTAATGTTTACATTTTGGATTTTGTGTTGAATTTCTCAAATGGAAACACGTCATGTTGCTGTCTTTAAATCGGTCTGCACCAGAGAAAAACAAAAAATGTGAACGTGCAAAAGTCTGACACTCGCTTACGCCTGTTAGTTTTGGCTTTCGGGGATGACAGAGTCTAGGACTAACCCTGGTGTACTTAGTCCTTTGGTACATAATAGTTGTATGAGTTTATTATTATTATTCTTATACTGTAGATAACATACAAGTGATTTTATAAGTAAATAATAATAATAATAATAATAATAATAATAATAATAATGGGGAAGTAAGAGAAATATGTAGCTGCCATTTCATTGCCAAATATGAAATTGAAATTTTGAAATCCTTAATCACCTCAGCCGTAGGCTTACTGTTAAGGAACCGTATGGCGTCAAAACAATGTCAAAACTAGGGGGCGCAAAAACACAAGGTGAAAAATATAAACCTGCAAGTTTTACCAGTTCGCGCGCGTAAATATTCCTCCCGCGAGCGTAAAAGTGAAACTCGTGAGCACAGAAAAAAGTCCTGCATGCGTATTTATTATTATATTACGCTCAAACCGCCTTTTTTGCATTCTTCGGCAGTTGTCCTCGAGCGATATGTGAATTACCCTTGACTGCTTTTTGCGCTCGAGTATTGGGTGGGGGTGGTTTTGACAGTTTGGGGGCGGGAATTGGGGTGGTTTTGACAGTTTGGGGGCGAGCTTGTGGCCGTTTCTGTCAGCGAATGCTATTGGCTGATGGCTCCTGGCGTTGTGGCTGACCACACAGTATGAACAGCCCTTCTACGGAAGACAAACAAGGCGGACGATGCTTAAGTTGGTTATTTACTCGCAGCTCCACATTCGTTTGGCTCCTTATTCCTAGATCCAGACGTTAGCGCTAGCTCCTTAGTTAGTCCTTATTCGCAGACGTTAGCTCCTTATTCGTTAGCTCCGCATTCCCAGATCCAGATTCAGTGATCCGCGGTGAACGAAACGGTGTGTTCAGGTGTACAAAATGCTGCGCACATTGCTTTACTGCTTCACGGACAAATAAAAAGCACTTAATACAGAAAATAACAAACTGTAAATAACCAACTTATGCGCCGTCCGCCATGTTTCTGTCCGCCAAGGGCTGTTCATACTGTGTGGTCAGCCAGAACGCCGGGAGCCATCAGCCAATAGCATTCGCTGACAAAAACGGTAATGAGCCCGCCCCCGGAAATGTCAAAACTACCCCCATCCAATACTCGAGCGCAAAAAGCAGTTGTGGGTAATTTACAAGTCGCGCAAAGACAACTGCTGAATCGAGAAGAAAAAAAACATTCGAGAATGCAAAAAAGGCGGTTTGAGCGCGATATAATGATAAATACGCATGCAGGACTTCTTTCTGTGCTCATGACTTTTAGTTTTACGCTCGCTGGAGAAATATTTACGTGTGCGAACTGGTAAAACTTGCAGGTTTATATTTTTCACCTTGTGTTTTTGCGCCCCCTAGTTTTGACATTGATCTGACGCCATAGAGAACCGGCCTTGGGCCCAGAAGGTCTCTGGTATGATCCCCACATCCGACAAGACTCGACTAAAGTGCCCATGAGCAAGCTGTTTAACCCCCTACTGCTCCCCGGGCACTGTGGGCACGTGCTGCCCACTGCCCTACACACGTGTTCTCACTTCCCCCAGTGTGTGTATGTATGTGTATGTTTCACTGCATGGATTGGTCAAATACGGACGTCCATTGCATTGCACAGTGGGTTCAAAGAGTAGCTCACTTTCTCTTTCTCCAGTCCAGAGTACAGTGCAGGGGTGCAGCTCACAAAGAGAGAACAGTTGAGAAACCGTGAAATTTTTTTTTTTTTTTTTTTTTTATAGCCCAAACAAAATTAAAAAAACAACCTGTTAGCTTCATGTTTCCGCTTTTTAATTTGAGAAATTCAACACAAAGTGCTTGTTAATCTCCATGAGTCATTAAAATATGTTGGTTACATGACTATCCAATATACAAACTGTGGCTAAATGTAAATGCTAAGGTTTTTTGGACTGAATGCAAACCCAAACTGCACCACATGCTGCCTTACTGATGTACGAAGTATAAAATACTCACATGTGTAAACAAGCGTATGGTTTCTTCCACAAGCGACAAGCTTCACCTTCTCTGATTTCAAGGCTTAAACAAAACATACAGATTTTATGTTAGTTTCAAAACCCAACTGAACCTGAAAGAAACACAAAGATAGTGACCATGCATCTAATTTGCCGTAACACTGGAGAAAGGATTTATAGATAAACTGATGGTACACTAGTCTAAGACATGGTGTGTCCCAGAGCGGGACCGGACTCCACAAGCTTGAGGAAATCTTCTGTCTGTAATGAAGACCAGACTTCCTGCAGAACGCTCCACAATTCTGTTGTGTTCTCATTGCACTGGTAGAAGAGGCCAAACCCATCAGAATAAACGCAGGACATAAACTTGTAAGAAAGGAGACACCAGAAAGAGACCTAACCCCCAACTCAACCCCGACACTTTGGTTTCGGGCTGTCCACCGCCTTGGGCAAGTGTGTCAACGTAGACGTCACATTCCTGTCTTCAAGCACAGTAGACAAATAGTTCACTTTCTTTTTGGTGCTGCTCGATGGTGCATAAATAGAAGTTCTGCAGCACTCTGAGGTCTCTTAGACGTCTGAGGTGGTAGACATGTGAGATCACCTATCACAATGCCAACGGAGCAATCCAATTTTGAATGACTGAAATACTTCAAGGGCAATAGAGGTCGTAGGTAGTCAACAGGGGGTTAAAATGGCCATCCATCATGGCAAAAATCCATGGTTTTTTTTTTTATTTATGAGAGAGTTAACTAAGACGGAGTTGACTTCAGATGATGATATTTCTACCAATTATAGCTGAGATATGAATCTTTCAGCAGTGTTAAGTTCATTACTAATGGTAAGTCCACATAGTCAATTATAGTCTTATAGGTGCCATTTTTTGCGTGACTATAAATCTGAGATCTTGTCTTCAGTTGGGGTAAAACTGGATTTGCTTATAGTATCTTCCCCAAATTACTATAAACCAGTATAATCTTTGGTCCAGACCTCTTGATAATCCTGTGACCCCAGGGTCAAAATCTAAAAAAAAAAGGGGTTTGCCACAAAACAAAATTGGTTTTTGCCAGGCTCATAACTTGCTATTGCTCACACCGACCTTCATTCTGAAAGATATACTAAAAGAGTGGACAAAACTGAGCCATGGTACCAATTTTCAGCTTTGTATGATGTTTAGAAATAAAGATACGAACCTTTGAAAACCCTTACGGATCATAGCGGCAAGTCTTGAGTACGAAAAGGGGGGGCGTGGCACCTAAATTTACACATTACATAACTACTGAAATAGTAGGAATTTGACTGCAAGATTTGGTGGGTATTCATTACACCCCATAAGGTACATTTTGGCAGATTTTCATAAAAATCTGAGATTTTCCTGAAAACTGGTTGATTTGGCAAAGAACGACCATTTAGCTAGAAGCTAAGCTTCTAGACGTCGAGATGTTTAGATCCTTAACAAGCAGATATGAGCACGAAACCTTCACCTTTTGGGTGACACTGGATTAAATGTGTGACGATAGGACGCTGAGACGAGCACTGGACAGTCTTTAGGATTACAACAGCTGTTCAACAGCTGTAACCAAATAACAGAACCGATCAATGCTGTATGTTATCGTCGTCAGCTTTCTAGGAAAAGTCATGTCTGTCTTGCATGTGTGCCCTGTGTGTATTAGTGCAATTTACCTTTAACACAAGTAGGCTTGTTCACACTGATCTTTTCACCCAAGCCTAACTGTCCCCAGTTATTACTGCCAAACATGAACAGCTTTCCATTCTCTATATACGAGAGGGAAAAAAAACAGGTTAATACACAGTGCTTAATACGACTGAATAAATCACAGTGGCTTCAATCATGTAATAACAGCATGTTTCTCGTACCTGTAATCAGCGCCGTGTGTTCGTCTCCACATGCCAGCTTTAAAGGGACGTCGTTTTTCAACCAGAACTTGCTGGGAACGTTGTCTGCGAATTTACTCTTGCCAAAAGTGAACACCGCTCCCGTTTCTGCCATAAAACCACAAAAGAGTCCAATAAACTAATCCAGTCAGTGCTAATGGTTTAGTGTTTGTTTAGCTGCCATTCAATGGGACCCCTGGTACATCTACAAACGTCTGAGTCTAAGGTTTTGTTATTCCCACCTAAATCCCCAGATCTCAATGTTATTAACACATCTGGGATGCCATGCAACACTGTAAAACACAGTAAACCTCGGATTACAACAGAACTGTGGACCTGTGGACCAGTTCTGCAGGATGTACAGTGTTCATTATGGACAGAATAATTTTTGCATGATTGTGGAGTCCATGGCTTTGGAGATCTACCAAGTATTTGACTGGTGTTTTTTATATTTGTGAAATAATATAAAATAACCGTATAAACAGTAGAGTACCAGTTTTTCTGGCCCTTCAGTGAACATTATATTTTTATGCTTTTATATGCAATATTTCTATTTAACAGCTCATCATTGTTATATCTTATATACAATACAATTGCAAAGCCTTTAGGACTTTTTTACATTTCACATGAGGTTTTGTGTTGAAATAAAAACTAATCAGTCTGAATACTGATGTCCAGGCAAAATTATTATGTTTTCCTTGTTAAGAATTAAAAAAAAACATGTTTTATGTGATTATGAAGTATTGAGTGCAGAATGATGGGATTATTTAAGCACAGGGGCTCAACATAACTAAACATAAAAAAAGTGAAAGGTCTGAATGCACTGCGTATATATACTGCTGCGCTCGGCTCTAATCTATTACAGTGTAATACCTCATACCTGTACCAGTGCAATACCTTTGATGCTGGCCATATAAAAGTCTATACCTCACATATAAACAAACAAAAATAGTCTTTTAAAATTTTAATTATTAAATTTTATGTCTTTGTCCCTTTATGATTGTTTATGTCTG
>JAOVVF010032259.1:0-10777 GCA_028565595.1 Duopalatinus emarginatus | reverse complement strand
CCATTTACATCTACAAACTGATAACGGTCACTCGAATAAGACCTGAACCAGGACAAGGCTGTTCCCTTAACTCCAACAACATTTTCTAACCTATGAAGAAGAATAGCATGATCAATGGTGTCAAAAGCTGCACTTAAGTCAAGCAATACTAGCAGGGAGACACGACCCTGATCAGAGGCCAGGGAAATTCACAACTTTAACCAGCGCTGTTTCTGTGCTATGATGAGGCATAAATCCTGACTGACTTGCTATGCAGATATGAACATAACTGTTGCGCTACAATCTTTTCTAAGATCGGTCGATATCGGTCTGTAATTAGACAGCTGGCAGGGGTTCAGATTAGGTTTTTTTAATTAGAGGTTTAAAAACTGCTAATTTAAATGATTTAGGGACATAGCCAGTACTAAGAAAGGAATTTATCATTTCTAAAAGAGGTTTGATTATTTCCAAGAGTATCTGTTTGAAGAAAGTTGTGAGAATTTGATCTAGAATACATGTTGATGACTTTGATGAAGAAACTAGTGAAATTAACTCTGTCTCTTGCAAAGGTTTAAAAGACTCTAATTGCTGATCTTATGTAACTATACTGTCATCTATTTGGTTTGTTATCAGATTTATCAGGTTTAGATTAACAGTATTTATTTTTTGCCATTTTTTTCTTTATCATTGAAAAGCATAAAGTCGTTACTACTACATACTGATGGTGTGGACGATTCTGTAGTGGTTTCCTTCTTAGTTAATTTAGCTACAGCTTTAAATAAGAATCTAGGATTATTTTTGTTATATTCTATTACCGAGGAGAAATATTTTGCTCTAATGGCAATAAGAGCTTTTCTATAATTTAGAAGACTCCCCTTCCATGCTGTTTGGAACACAACTAGGTTAGTTTGACACCACTTTTGCTCTAATTTCCGAGTGGTCTGTTTTAAGCTCCGTGTGCAGTTATTATACCACGGTGCTAGTTTTTTCTCTTTTATTATTCTCATTTTAAGCGGGGCTACACTATCCAGAGTACAACGCAATGTTGACTCTAAGCATTCGGTTCCTTGATCAATCTCAACAGGGTCAAACGGCTATTAAATCAAAGCTGATAAATCTCAGTTTACTGACAAAACTATCTGCAGTCATTGTTGTAAATGTATATTTGAGGCTGTAGTGATGTGTAGAGCATATATTTTGGTTCATACATATTTTAAACGAGATAAGGTAATGGTCTGAGATAGCATCAGACTGTTGAACCGTGACTATATCATCTATACTTAGTCCAAAGGTTTGACCAGCCTTAAAAGTGTGACCGCCCTTATGAGTGGGTTCTATTACATTCTGATAGACCAATTGAATCTAGAATGGACACCACTGCAGTTCTCAGGGGTCTTCAGGATTATCAAAGTGAATATTAAAGTCCCCAACAATTACAGCTTTGTCTACAGAAATAGCTAGGTTGGAGATAAAATCTGCAAATTCACAAAGAAATCTGTAAATAATAAACAATGGAATAGACTCTGTATACTTATTTTTTTCTGGTAATGTATCTTTTTTTACTATACAAAACCTCAAATGAGTTAAGTTGTTGAGGTTTGTAAGTGATGCCTACATTATTATTATAAATAACAGCAACACCTTCTTCTCTACCAGTTAAATAAGGCTGGTGTATGCAGCTATATCCAGAAGGACTAGCTTCATTTGAGTCTACATACTCATTCGGTTTAATCCATGTTTCAGTTAAACACAGTGCATTAAACACCTGATCAGTAATAATTTAATTTATAGTAAGTGATTTAGAATTAAGAGACCTAATATTTAATAGTCCCAGCTTCAGGTCAGTGGTGCAGGGTGTAATCAGAATTTTATGTTTATTAAGTTATTACAACAAACTCTCAGAGTATTTCTATAGTTTTGTTTGACTCGGGGAACAGACACGGTCTCAAAACCTAGGTGACGACTCTAAGTAGCTAGCAGACAGTCAGGGTTAGCCTGTTTGCCTGCTCCCTGGCCTTGGCTCTGGATTGTCATGGATTAACTAGGCCTGTTCTAAGACTATGTTCGATGCTACTTCTGCACTGCCTGAATCCATGGACTCAATCCGGTTTGTGCCCCAACCATTGTACAGATGATGCCATAATCCATCTACCTCACACCACACTGTCACACCCAGACACGTGGAGGGATAATTATTTCTTTTTTTTTTAATAATTGTTGATTACAGCTCATTACTTATCACTAGTATCCCCTCCAGATTTACCACCAAGATAGAAGATCTGGGACTCCACCCATCTCTGTGTCAAAGGATCTCTAACTTGATGATGGACAGACCACAAGCAATGTGTGTGGGCAAATATGTCTTCCCCACTCTTCCCCTCCCTACTGGAGTTCCCCAGGGATGCAAGACTAAGTAGGACTATTTGGACTACTAGATTAAAGACTAGTAAAAAACAGCAGAGGAATTACCACCCTGGCTTCCTTGGAGCAACAGTGGAAATAGTGGTCAGTTTCAAATATCTTGAAGTGCACATCTTGCAGGACCTATCATGGTCTTGGCACATAAGCTGAAAAGAAGGCCTGTCAGTGTGTCTACACCTCAGATGTATAAGAGACTTCAGATTGCAAACCATATAGAGTAAGCAGTGCTGGACCAAGCTCTCTGACCTGCAAACCATATACAGTAAGTGGTGCTGGACCAAGGCCAAGAAGATTGTGAAGGACCTCAGCTGTCCCACTAAAAGGAATGTAACTTCCTGGCACTTTGGCAAGGTCTATATACAGTGACACCAGCCTGGTAAGTGCAAAGACACAAAATTATACCACATTAATTCATAAAAAAGTGGATCAAGTCAGTTCATGTTGCTAGCCCTCTTTTAAAGTTCACCAGGGAAGATGTGCGGTCCCCTGTCTAATAACAAAACTACACAAAACTTATAGACAAGCCTGTGGATGTCTGTTCAGTAAAACCGAGCTGAAGGCAGGCTGAGGACATTAATACCCAGAGTGAATATCCAGCAGTAGCCCTACCATGTCCCTGAAGACTCTGATTAAGGAAGAACTAGCTAAGATAATCAGAAGAACCCACTAGCCCCTTGTCTAGCTCTATTGTGGTTGTTCTAAAAACCAGATGGCATAACCATAATTTGGCATCTTTAGATGTGTGTGGTGGTGCATTGTTGGAAAAGGACAAACCCTTCAGAATAATTGCAGGACATGAACAGGTGTAACTCATGGGAAAGGAGACACACATAGTGTTTGCCTGTCAGAGATATTTGTATCAGGGGCCCCATAGAATGCCAGATAAACAAACCTAATACCATTATGGAGCCACCATAAGCCTATGTATTTTGAATTGGCTTGGCTATACATGTTTTTCTGCCAGCAGTGTATATAGCTATATATGTTTATTCCGGTTTATGTCCCTCCTCCTGCCCTCTCCATCCTTCTCTCTCTGTCTGTCTTTCTTTCTCACACATCTTTTATAAAGCTCATTCTTTCCATCTCTATCTCTCTATTCCTATCTTTCTCACTATCTCTCTCTCTCTCTCTCTCTCTCTCTGTCTGCCTGTCTCTCTCACTCTTTCTCCTCCATTAACAATCTAGTCACACAGTAGTGCAGTGGATATTCCTCTATCCTTCTCCTGTGTTCCAGGATCTCTCTCTCTCTCTCTCTCTCTCTCTCTCTCTCTCTGTCTCTGCCTTTTTATATATCCCTGCCCTTTTTCTGACTTTTGTACCTGATTCTTTGTCTGTGATTTTCATGTTTCTTTGGTGTGTAGATGTGTTAGAATTATCAGTTTAGAGGACACCAATACTGATCATGATGATGACAATGAAGCACTGTGAAACACACACACACACACACACACACACACACACACACACACAAGAGGGAGAATAGTGTCCTCTATATTTGCATACCTGTGAAAATTCAAGTTGTAAAAATAATTCCAGTGTCACTGACTGAAAGAGCGAGAGGCTGAAGTGACAGTATCTAAGCAACTAGATCCATTGCCATGGAAACAACAGACGCGACATCACTTCCTGTCTGTGGGAGAAGTGTTTAGTTATTACACAATATGCTAGTGTGCTTGGGAAAGATAGTGTGCATGTGTGTGTGTGTGTGTGTGTGTGTGTGTGTGTGAGGGAGAGAGAGAGAGCGAGAGAGAGAGAATTTTCTGAAATTCCTACTAAGCAAAAAAGCTAATATAAAAAAACACTACACTAGGATCACTACAATAAAACTCATAATGTATATAAACATAGTGTATTTTAGTTTTGTGTTCACCATCACCATTATTATTATTATTATTATTATTATTATTATTATTATTATTATTATTATCTGTCTGTTTCCCGGAGAATAAACTAGACTACATCAGACTTCAGAGAACTGCACTATGAGAATCTAGAGATGGCTGCATGTTTGTTTTCACCAAGACATGGCTAAGCGACAGAGTTCCCGAAGCCGCCATTCAGTTAGATGGACTAGCCTAGTTTCGAGCCGACAGAAACTTAGCCCTGTGCTGTAAGACTTGTGGTGGAGGACTGTGTGTTTACATCAACACAGAATGGTACAAGAACTCTAGTCTAGTCTAGAGTTCTGTACTAGTCTCTAGTTAGTGCTCATCTCTAGTGGAGATACCAAGGGAATTCACTACAGTAGTGATACAGTAGTGCTTCCATACCCCCTGGGGATAACACTAAAAATGCACCCTCAGAGCTGTAAAGCAATATTAGCGGACTTCAAAACATATACTGTGATGGACTGTTTATTGTTGCTGGAGATTTCAACCATATGAATCTCAAGTCAGATCTCCCTAAATTCCACTAACATATGGACTTTGCTATGAAAGGAGCGAACATGCCCAGCGTGTACTGGGTTGATCCCTGCCCCCACCTCGGATACTCAGATCACATCTCTGTTATGCTAATTCCAGCAGACAAACCGTTTGTCAGACGATCAAAGTCGGTTCTAAAGCAAACCATCTCTGCTCTTCAGGACTGTTTTTAACCACGCTGACTGGCAAATGTTTAGGGAGGCTACAACCTACAGCAACATCACAGACTTGGAGAAGTACACTTCATCTGTGACCTGCTGCATTGGCAAGTGCATAGATGATGTGACTGTCTCCAAGACCATGACCACACGTCCCAACCAGAACCCGTGGAATACTGCAGAGGTACATGCTCTGCTGAAGGCTCGAGACTCTGCCTTTAATGCTGGAGACCAGGCAGCCCTAAGGAAAGCAAGGGCCAAACTGTCCCGGGCCATCAGAGAAGCAAAGCATGCACATGGCCAGAGCATCCACAGCCATTTCAAGAACAGCGGTAACACATGGCACATGTGGCAGGGCATCCAGGCCATCACCAAATACAGGACAACACCACCTGCCTGTGACAGTGTTGCCTCCCTTCTACACTTGGTTCAAGACCCCGATTGGTGTGGCAGCGAGAAAGACTACCCCTCGTCCCGATGTCCAGGTGTTGTGCCTTACAGCAGCTGACGTGAGGAAAACTCTGCGTAGAGTGAACCCACGGAAAGTTGCTGGACCAGACAACATTAGAGTGGTAGAGTGCTCAGAGAATGTGCAGACCAGCTGACAGATGTCTTCACTGACATCTTCAATATCTCCCTGAGCAGTGCTACCATCCCGACATGTCTCAAGGCAACCAGCAACATACCTGTGCTGGAGAAGTATTCGCTGTCCTGACTCAATGACTACTGTCCTGTGGCACTTACACCCATCATCATGTGGACATTCCCACCCGTGGCAAGAACATCTTGGACCACGTTTACAGTAACATACGTGGTGGACTTAGGGCCGCACCCCGACCCCCATTTGGAGACTCGGACCATATCTCTTTGTTCCTGTACCTGGCCTACACCTGAGGCTGAGAGCACTCTACAGGACTGTTTTGCTACAACAGACTGGGATGTGTTTAGAGCTGGAACCAGACTTATAAGGGAACCCATCCTATAGTATATTGTCTTGCATGCTTATTGCAAATTGTCTTGCATCATTGCACATGTGCACTTTATTTTGTGTTGTATTGTGTAGTCTGTTGTTATATGTAGCACCTTAATCCTGGAAGAACGTTATTTCATTTCACTGTGTACTCTGTATATGGTTAAAATGACAAATAGAACTTCCCCTAGATGTTCAAACAGCTGACTGACTGGCAGTCTTCTAAAAACATTTTAAGACCTTCCGCTTCCTGAAGATCTTAAATTAGCGTTCTAATTAGTTAAAAGTATGCCTTCTGTACTGTTTGTTCTTTGCTTACATTTTTTCTACTTCTCTTACCTACCAACAGACTTTTTATTTCATTGTTAGTCTTTGACATGTGCATCCAGTCATTAGGGAAGGGTAGCGATAGTGAGAGTAGTGTAGTATCATTAGGGGTAAGCCTGGATGCCTTAGGTGGAGATAGAAATTCCTCTTCTCTGGATTTATAGCCCTCACAGTGGGATGAATGGGTGACAACTCGGCGGCATTGTTGGAAAGCCAAAGTTAACACTAAGGCTTACCCACAGGAGCACCATTCCTCTCTTGTTCAAGTGTTTAATAGTTTTGCTCTCCTCAGTCTTCTCAGGTCTCGCACTAATGGGATTCCTGCCATAAGTAAATGCCCGTTGGCATCTCATTCACCTACTTGACGCTTTCAACTACTGCAGTCGTCACTGTTATGGCAGATTTTACATACCTAATGATATTACACATCTTATGTCTTCCCTACACTCTGTTTATCTCTTTTTCATTTCAAACAACATGTTGCTCTATTTTATGATCGTATTGATAGTTAAACAGAGAAGCAATCCTCCTTCTACGTGTTTTATAACACATAGAACATAACACTGGTCCGCGGCCAAGGTCTCAAGTCCTTGTTTTAGATTTGATCCATTGTTGTTAGGGCTCGGGCAATTTTCTCTGCTGCGACCAGAGGGAGCTGGTCACCTCTGGGTGTCCCAAGGAGCCCAGGGGCAATCAGACCTGATGGGGAACACCTGGCTGAGTCTCTATTTAAGCAGAGCTTTACCCAGGACTACCTGTCACACCCTTAGTTTTTTTGTGCTATCTTGCACGACGAAAGAAATCAGGGACATTTGTAAATGACGGTGCCTTATAGAGGTTCTTTGGGTACAATTCTGATGGATTGGAGGTAATAAGGTAATTAGAAAAAGTTTAGACATAGATGTGATTCATTTTCTTTTCCTTTCCTTTCTCTCTGGGACTTTCTCCGCATCAGAGAAGTCGCCACACTATTCCTTCCAGCCTACAGGTCTCTCTCTTTTATGCCTTCAAGTGATCCTCTCCCAGGATGGGAGGGACCACCCTCTACTTCCTGATTCTCTTCCGTGGGGTGAATCACATCACTAATGTAAAGGCCATATGAGCAACCCTCCCTCTCACCTCACCAGAGAGTGAATGTCACGCTCACCTTGCTGCTTGTGCAGCATGCTCTGTTCACCCGCTGGGAGCTCTCTTGCACACCGGCACTTCCTCTAAGCATACCTCATGCTCTGTCTGTCTGTTAGAGGCAGAGCCACGCTGTGGTTTGGCCCTTGTCAGTTATTGTTATTATTATTATTATTATTATTATTATTATTAGTAGTAGTAGTAGTAGTAGTAGTATTTGCTTTATTTTGTGTTCTCAAGCACCTCTACAATAAATTACACAATTAAATGTAAAGTGCATGTAGCATGCAGTAGCATGTGCAATGACACAAGACGATTTACAATAAATACAAAAGACAATATACAGTAAATATGCAAGGCAATTTATAACATACAAAAACAGTAACACTACATATAGTGAGGGGACTGTGTTGATAGCCCCCTGTTAGTGGGAGCAGTAAGGTGCAGTTATGTCCATTTTTTATAAATGTAAACATTGTGCTTATCAGCAATTTTCACCTAGTTTTCAGTAGTTTCATCGTATTGAGAAATACTTAAAAATCTTGTTCTATTAACTAACTAAACATAAAATTGCATTATTCGGATTATATAGCATGCATAACTGACCTGAAGCTAGGTCTATTAAGTATTAGGTCTCCTAATTCACTTATTATGAATGAGGTAATTACTGATCAGGGGCCTTATTTATAAAACTCTGCTGTGAAAGTGTGCATGCACACAAAACCGTGCGTACGCACACTTGCACACTGTTTCCGCTTTATAAATTACAGCCTTCTTCAAAATGTGCACCGGTGAACCAGCCTCATCTTCCGTCTCCCTACCGCCCACATTTACCCATACAAGGTCCATGCAAATCATTCATAAATAAATTCATTCTAAGCGGGATAATGGACGAATGCAATGTAAAGAAGAGAAAATCTGGAGAATGTGAAGTAGAAGTCGTCGGAGGTCGAGACGAGGAACACTGTGTTGTTTGGTGGCCTCAATCATGGCAAACGCAAGTTTATTATGTGGCACCACATGGCTGCAGCGTTTAATTTCAGTTTAATCCGTTGATGAATAATAAGCTGTATATGATATATAAAGCTGTATATAATAAGGTGTATATGTAGCGCCTTTAGATTTTAAGACAATCATCTAACTGGTAGAGGAGGAGGTGTCACTATTATTTATAATGATAATCTAGGTGTTACAAAATTTAACTAATTTGAGTTTTTGTACTCAAGGCCTTGTCAGAAAGATTGAAAATCAACTGATTTAATTTCTTTTTTAAAAAACATTTTTAAACCCAAATAAAGAGTTTTTAAGGCCAATTCAATAATATGCACTTGTTTTTCATAATCTGTTTGTAAAATTTTTATAATGTTTTTGTCTCATATGTGTAAATATGTAACTGTGTTATGTGTTCACTGCCTCTTGGCCAGGACTCCTTTCAATAAAAAGGTTCTTAATCTCAAGGGGACATTTCCTGGTAAAATAAAGTTTAAAATAAAAATAAAAACTAAAATAACATACATGACCAAATAAGTCTACAAAGTCAATTCAATTAATTATTCTTTACTCTAATTCTCCAACTCTAATTGTTAGGGTTTTTAATATTCACTTTGATAATCCAGAAGACCCCCTGAGAACTACAGTGCTGTCTAATCTAGATTCAGTAAGGGTTAATCAGAATGTAATAGGACCCACTCATAAGGGTGGTCACTTAATCAGGTGACTTTTCTCTTCTCTCCTCAACCCACCCCCACCTCCTCCCCCCACCTCACTTACTGCTGAAGATTTTGTCTCCTTCTTTGAGGAGAAGGTCAATATGATCTGCCACTCCTTTTCTCCACCTTCTGAGGCCATCATGCACCCTCAGAACTTATCTCCTGTATCTCTCACATGCTTATCTCCTCCTTGAACAGAAGAAATACTTTGGTTTCTGACATCCAGCAATCCCACAACCTGTCCACTTGACCCCATCCCTTCTACACTGCTCCAGACTATCTCCCTGGAACGCCTTTCCCTTCATCTCCTCCATCATCAACACTACTTTGTCATCAGGAATTGTCCATTTAAGATCGCTAGGGTAATTCCCATCTTAAAGAAGTCCAGTCTTGACAGCACCCCTCCTCGAACGTGCTGTCTATAATCAACTATTCCACCTTTCTCTCCCAAAACCATCTTCAGGACCCCAACCAGTCTGGCTTCAAACCAGCGCACTCTACTAAAACTGCACTCATAGCAGTATCAGAGGAGCTGCATGCTGCAAAGTCAGCTGGCTTGTCATTGGTCCTGATTCTCCTTGACCTGTCTGCCGCATTTGAAACTGTCAACCACAGTATCCTCCTTTCCATCCTATCCAACCTTGGCATCTCTGGCACTGCATGGAAATGGTTCCAGTCCAACCTGGAGGAACGCTCCTATCAGGTAACATGGAGGGGCTGCACATCCACACCATGCAAACTCTCCACTGGCATCCCACAAGGCTCAGTACTCGGTCCTCTTTTGTTCTCTCTTTACACCCGCTTTCTGGGAAATGTCATCACCTCTCATGGCTTCTCCTACCACTGCTATGCTGATGACACCCAACTCATCCTCTCCTTTCCTCCCTCTGATACACTGGTTTCAGCTTGGATCTTAGCATGTCTAGCAGACATTGCCTCATGGATGGCTACCCACCATCTCAAACTCAACCCAGACAAGACAGAGCTGTTCTACATCCCAGGAGTACATAGGTGTAATCACGATCTCTCGATTTCCTTTGAGAATACCATGATCACTCCATTTACAGAGGTACGTAGACTAGGAGTTGCTATGGATGACCAACTCTCCTTCTCTGGTCATGTTGCTAACTTGGCTCGGTCATGCAGGTTTCTCCTTCACAACATTCAGAGAATTCGACAATTTCTCTCAAAGGAAGCTAGTCCAGTCTCTTGTCATCTCAAGACTGGACTACTGCAACTCTCTCTTGGCTGGTCTTTCCATGCATGCCCTCAGGCCCCTGCAACTGATCCAGAATGCAGCAGCTCGACTTGTTTTCAACCTCCCCGAGTATAGCCATGTCACCCCCTTGCTGAGAATCCTTCACTGGCTTCCTGTAGCAGCTCGTATCAGATACAAAACCCTGATGCTGGCCTACAAAGCCAAAAATTGTCCAGCCCCCTCCTACCTAAAGGCAATGGTTAAGGCCAGGCACACACCTTCATGCTCTTCATGCTTCAAGTACGGCCCGACTCGACCCGCTATCATCCAAGACACATGGAAGGCAAACATCCAGACTCTTCTCTGTTCTGGCACCAATGTGGTGGAATGAACTTCACCTTGATGTCCGTACAGCAGAGTCACTTTCTGTCTTCAAACGCCGGCTAAAAACTCACCTGTTCTGCCAG
>JAOVVF010032258.1:0-10781 GCA_028565595.1 Duopalatinus emarginatus | reverse complement strand
ACTAATAGTTGTCCTGTGGACAGATTCCCCCACCTGAGCTGCGGATCTCTGCATTTAGTCCAGAGTCACCATGGGCCTCTTGGCTGCATCTCAGATCAGTGCTCTCCTTGTTCGGCCTGTAAGTTTAGGTGTACAACCTTGTCGTGGTAGGTTTACAGTTGTGCAATCTCTTTCCATTTCCAGATAATGGATTAAACAGTGCTCCGTAAGATGTTCAAAGCTTGGGAATTCTTTTTATAGCCTAAGCCTGCTTTAAACTTCTCCACAACCTTATTCCTGACATGTCTCTTGTGTTCTTTGGATGTCATGATGCTTTTTACTCCCCAATATTCTCCTAACCAACATTTGAGGCCGTCACAGAGCAGCTGTATTTGTTCTGAGATTAGATTACACACCAGTGGACTCTTTTTAGTCATAAGCAGTCATCAGGCAACATCTGAATGCAATTAGTTGTACTCAGAGAAAAGAGAGCTGAATAATTTTGCACACCGCACTTTGCAGTTTTTTATTTGTAAAAAAATGTTTTGAATCATGTATAATTTTCTTTCCACTTCACAACTGTAGACCACTTTGTGTTGGTCTTTCACATTAAATGCCAATTAAATATATTTATGTTTGTGGTTGTAATGTGACAAACTATGGAAAAGTTCAAGGGGTATGAATACTTTTGCAAGCCACTGTAAGTACATTTTTGCTGTTTTCTCTGTCTTTTGTTGACATAGTGCACTGTTCCTGGAGATACTGCAATAACAGGCCAATGCGTGGAGTGGACAGAGCAAGCTCCAATTCCAAATCCTGGCTCTAAAAATCCATTTAATATAAAGTCCTCATATAAAGGACATATCAGATATTAAACTGATAAGAAGAGATTATTTTAATGGTAAACACCAGTGCTTTATTTATCCAAACAGAAACACAGTACAGAATAACCAACCCAACATTTTACGACACTATAACACCGTAGCACTTATGTAACTTCCTATGTTTAAAAACTATGTTTAAAGTGCCGAACAAAATATGGATTCATCACCACTGCATAAATCTGTCATTGTTTTCTTTGTGGGAATGTGTTTCAATTTCCTTTTCAATTTCACTTCATAATTTCTTGCCATATTGTGTTGATCAATCACATACAACCCAAATAAAGTAAAATTAAGTAAAAATATACATAAGTAAATAATTAAAAAACAATACATTAAAACATATGATTATTATTACTTAACATTGAATCACTTCTTAATTGCAGCTTTGTTGTTAAATACATGATATTGTACCCATTTCCAAAAACATATAGACCACAGTATGATAACTGAGGGAATACAAACTGCAGAGTTCATATTATCCATTAATCGGAGAACACATTTCCATTTTTTGTTCGGCGCTTTAAACTGGTATACCAATACCATAAAACGTTAAAACACATGCACAAAGCATCTGCCCAATCCGTCCCTCAACAAATCACAATGTGCATGTGCTCATTTGCTCATCCATACTATACATCTGTGAAGTGTATAAGTGTACTAGGCACACCTACTAAACTAGCCAAAGGCTGTTTCCTTGCCACTGCAGCCTAAGTGCACCCTCTGCTTTTTTAAAAATTTTTTACTTAAAATAATTGAACCCTTTTTTTTTTTTTAAGTCCACTTCATCAGCAATATATCACGTGGCTGACGAGGGAAATAAAATCCAGACCGAGTGTGTCTGCCATGACACCTGCATCTCCGCTGTGTCCTGACTGAGTGTGACTGCTGTCACCACTGCTTCTCTACTGTGTGTCCTGACTGCTATAACTGCTACTTTGCTCTGCTTTTTGAATGTCTGGCTGATATCATTTGACTGAGAGAGTGAGTGTGGGTCTGTTTCTACTCTCATTTTTTGAGAGTACTTGTACTACCTTCCTATTGCCACATCTACAGTTACCAATTGTCTCCACCATGTTCATTGGGGCTTAAGACAATACCGCAACCGATCTGTCCATCTCTCTGATAGTACCAGTATAATGTTATTGTCCTACTTCTCATTGTGTATGCCGTACTGCTGATCTATCTAACGTGCCCTCTTATGCCCTATACTACTAGCACTTCCTTTGCTCTCCATCTAATTTTAATTTCATTTGCGAGCCCTATTATAAAAATGCCGGACGTCTGGCTACAATCTACAACTTTCAAATAATTGTTACTTAACTCGGGCTTACATCCACCACATTATTTGAATATATTGCTCATAAACTACAAGGTTTTATAACCACTCTGCTGTCCCCCTAAACTCACATTTTCATATTCTTGTGAATTTCTGTGCAAAGGATAAGACTGGATAAGTTCTGTATAAGACTGCAAAGGAGTTTGTAAACTGAGACCAAAGAGAAGGGAGACAAACGTCACTTAGACGAGTCTGTTTTTCTTCCTTACCAAGTTCGTCTCCAAACTTACTTTCTCAGATCCCCTGGCTGTTCCCCATTGCTCTATGCAAAGATGCATTTTCCAGAAGAAAACTCTTTTCTTTTGTTGACCATCTTGTTTTCAGCCAGTCTATTCCTGCTGCTATAATGATGACACAAACTAGGATGAAATACTGAGCTTTATTATCTAGAATGTATACAAAGACAGAATCAGGGCCGAGAACAGGGTCAGAACCAGTTAAAGCAATCAGCAAAGGTATATCGCAGCTTACACAGGCAAAACCAAAAACAATGTCGAAAAACCAGACAGGGATCATAAAAAAAGAAAACCAGATGTGAATTCGCTCAGAATTGCTGTGGAAAAACAAACAAGACCTCGCGCTGAACAGTACTAAGCTTCTGGTATATACAGGGTTCTTAATTAGGCTATGATTTGCTACGGGTGAGCTTCTGACAGTCAGTAAATGGGCAACAGCAACCTCTGTGGTCGAGAAGTGGAATCACCCCTATTGGTCTGTGACAGTTCCCTCTCCTCCCCAAAACACCTCCTGGAATAAATTGGCTTCCCAAGCCACTATCACAGTGAAGGTGAAACATTTGGCTAAACCAGGTTCTAAAAGGGCACTCACATGCAACACCCATCTCTCTGCAGTACAAAGTCTTTCACAAAATCTTCTTTCTATCTCTTGTGGAGTAAGGTGGGCGCACCCCACTTGCATGGGTTCAGGAGCATTGGGTTGTACTACTTGGGCCAGAGAATGACACTCTGCTTCTATTATGAGGCTCCATAACTGGTCCAGTGCAAAATGGAAATACTTGTCCAGATTGTTAATATTCAATTCAATTCGATTTTATACGTATAGCGTGTTTAACAATTGGCATTGTCCCAAAGCAGCTTTACAGAAATAATGAAAAGGGTTCTACATTTAAAGAATTTTTTAAAAATTTTATCCCTAATGAGAAGCTGGTGGGGACAGTGGCAAGGAAAAACTTCCTGAGTTGACAAAAGGAAAAACCTTAAGAGGAGGAGTCAGAACACAGGGTTGCTGGTATTTCCATTTGACTGTCGTCCACAGAATATAAACTAGGTAGTCAGTAAATAAACAATAATAGAAGGGCACGCTAAAATTACAATAAAATGAAATAGTCCTAAATTATATCTATAAAATAAGAATAAAAAATATACACATATAGAATAAAATAAAGTATATATGTACACAAAGGTTAAAGGTCCAGAGATTTATATACTGTGCGTGCAAAACCGCAGTTTTTGGTTGTGTGTGTAAGAGTGAGGTGGTGTGCAAAAACGTGCAAAAATGCAGTTTGGTTGTGTGTGAGAGTGAGGTGGTGTGGGAGCCCTCGTTAGAGAGTTTGAGTGTGGTGGACTAGTTCCTGTTCTCATTCAGGGCTCGGACAGCTTGTGGGAAGAAGCTCCTCCTCAATCTCTCTGTGTTCACCTTCAGGGTGCGAGAGCGTTTCCCAAAGCGTAGTAGAGAGAAGAGTCCATTGTTGGGGTGGCTGAGGTTCTTTCACGATCTTCCTGGCTCTGATCCAGCACTGCTTGCTGTAGATAGTCTGCAGTTCAGGAAGCTCGATCCGGGTGATACGTTCAGCTGATCGTACCACTCTCTGGAGAGCCTGCCTGTCCTGCTTGGTGCTGTTCCCGAACCAGGCTGTGACGTTCCCTGTGAGGATGCTTTCAATGGTGCAGGTGTAGAAGTTCTGCAGCACCTTAGAGGGCAGTCTAAAGTCCCTTAGATGTCTGAAATGGTAGAGACACTGAGTGGACTTCTTTGTGACTGCATTGATGTGGCAGGTCCATGATAGGTCCTGTAAGATGTGAACTCCAAGGTACTTGAAACTCTCTACTCTATCCATTGCCGTACCGTTAATCAAGACAGGGTGGTAGCTCCTCTCCTGTTTTCTGCTGCAGTCCACAATCAGCTCCTTTGTCTTGCTGACGTTGAGGTGGAGATTGTTGTCCTGGCACCAGTGCTCCAGGTGTCTAATCTCCTCCAGGTAGGCCCTCTCGTCATTGTCTGAGGTCAGGCCTACCACAACGGCGTCATCAGCAAACTTAATGATGGTGGTGGAGCTGGAATTGGCCACGCAGGTGGAGGTGTACAATGAGTACAGCAGACGGCTCAAGACACAGCTCTGGGGTGCTCCAGTGCTGAGGGTGAGGGTGCATGAGACATTTGCCTACACGCACAGCTTGTGGTCTGTCCGTCAGGAAGTTGGAGATCCACTGACACAGGGATGGGTGGAGTTCCAGATCTTCCAGCATTGTGGTGAGTTTGGAGGGAATAATAGTGTTAAATGCTGAGCTGTAGTCGACAAACCACATTTTAACATAATTACCCCTCCCAGTGTCCAGGTGTAAAAACATTGTGTGGAGCAGATGGGTAAAGGCATCATCTGTAGAACGGTTGGGTTGGTATGCAAACTGGAGTGGGTCCATGGATTCAGGCAGTGCAGAAGTAATGAACTCTCTGACGAGTGTTTCAAAGCACTTCATCACCACTGATGTTAGGGCTACCGGACGATAGTCATTGAGACATGTGGGCTGGGGTTTCTTGGGGACAGAAACAATGACGGACTGCTTGAAGCATGTTCGTATGATGCCCTGCGTCAGAGAGAGAGATTTTATTTCCTCTTGTTTAGATTATTGTAACTCTCTTTTTACTTGTTTGAACAAATCTGCTGTTGTCCTCTTTACATTGGCTACCTGTCAAATTTAGAATTGATTTTAATATTTTAGTGTTGAGTTTTAAAGCTTTTAATGGGCAGCATCCCCCCAATATATTACCAGGATGTTTATTCATGTGGCCAACTGTTGATTAAATGCATATATATTGTGTTATTAGCAATGTTTTATTTTATATTTATTTGAATTTATTTTTACTGCATTATGTAAAGCACTTTGTGATCTTTATCTGTGAAAGGCGCTGTATAAATAAAGTTTACTTACTTACTACATTCTTTCTTCTAGTTCAAAATTATTTTTAACAGGATTCAACAACAGGATTCAGCAACATAAGGAAAAAACACATATCTTTGTATTGAAAGTTAAATAGAGGTAAATCAGATCTGAAAAGGCCACAAATTATCCTGCAGTGGCCAGAACCACCATAAGGGCAATGGATTATTTAAATAACGATTTGTAAAGTATCATCAGCAAAGATTTAAATGTTGCTCTTAACAGTGTTCCAGCATTCTCAGTAATGAATCTAGTTGCATTGATCCGTTACTTAACTCGGCCTGAGACGTTAAGTGCATCACAATGAATTTCAACTTGAACCACATCATTGGCGGTAATTCAATTATTAGCAATGCTCAACAGTACTTCTGTCTGAGACACTGGTGTGTTTATAGAGATTTGACTAATATTTTGACCAACACATTTGGTCTGATCATTTAACCTGGGGCTGCAGATTTGAATTCAAGTGGTTAACAATGGGTGCATACAAAGGTATTGACTTACTCCTGTATTTTCAAAAGTCAAGGAACAGTATGAAGTATATTCTGTCGCTTTCCTAAAAATAGTCTTTTACTTTCTTGACATTCTTTTAACAATTTACACGATGCTTGCTGGAGCATATTTTAAGTTGATTCTAAATTGTTTCTTATACAAACACACAAATAAAAGCTGTATCTTTAACCAGTAAAAAGACAATCACAGCAGTCCATTTTTTTATAACAATCAGTTTCTTTCTCTGATGACCTCAGAGTTTCCTCTTAGTTAGCTTAGTTATTTTTAAATAAATTATTTTATCAAGAAAAGACAGACAAATCTTCAAAGTAAGTTGAGCCATACAATCAGCAAACAGGCACATGTAAAAATAAAAAAAGAAAAGGTAAAATATGTGAATGTGTACTAGCAAAAGGCACCAGACACAGGTGTAAGAACAAGAATAGTGTATTGAGTTTTAAACAAACACAGATACAAGAGTGGCTCAACAACAACTAACTTACTAACACCAGCATAAAGCAAACAAAAGGCAAAACCACTTCCCCATCTCCCTTATTGAACAAAAACACATACAGAACCCCAGTCCCAAAATAAATCGTCACTTTCTATAACAGTGTTTTAGTTCTATTCACACAATATACACATGCAAAGGTATAAAAGTAGTAGGCAAAATCAGGTCAATAACCAATTGGGGTCAAAACTGCTGACAACTAAATACACACAGTCATCTCAAACGAACTGTAAAGTGTAAAAAAAAAAATAGTCTTGTTGCACTGCTGTCTTTAAAGGGATGTTCAAAATCCCGTCATTGGACATATCACCTGGGCTGCGATTTTTATGACTTTTGATCTGTATGACTTTGCTGGTGGCTGTGAAAGGAGCTCTGATGACGAAAACTCTTTCCACATGTTTCACAATGATACAGCTTTTCTTCTGCATGGATACACTCATGCTGTTTTAAAGTACTCTGACGAATAAAACTCTTCCCACACTGTCCACACTGATACGGCTTCTCTCCACTGTGGATGCGCTTGTGCCTTAGGAGACTACTATGATAACTAAAACTCTTTCCACATTGCCCACAATGATGTGTCTTCACTCCTGCATGGAGGAGCTCATGCTTGTGGAAATATCCCAGATCAGTAAAACTCTTCCCACAAATTCCACAGTGATATGGCTTCTCTCCTGTGTGGATGTGCTGATGCCTTTGGAAATGACTCTGGGTTGTAAAACTCTTTTCACATAGTCCACAGTGATACGGCTTCTCTCCTGTGTGAAAGCGTTCATGCTGTTTGAGTGTACTCTGATGATTAAATCTCTTTCCACACTGTCCACAATGATACGGCTTCTCTCCTGTGTGGATGCGCTCATGCTTTCGGAGACCACTCTTACAAGTAAAACTTTTCCCACACTGTCCACAGTGATGTGGCTTCTCTCCAGTGTGGATGCGCATGTGCCGTTTGAGATGACTCTGACGAGCAAAACTCTTCCCACAGTGTCCACACTGATACGGTTTCTCTCCTGTATGGATGCGCTCATGCTGTTTGACAGTACTCTGATGCTTAAATTTCTTTCCACACAGTCCACACTGATATGGTTTCTCTCCTGTGTGGGTGCGCTCATGCTGTTTGAGAGTATTCTGATAAGTAAAACTCTTTCCACACTGTCCACAGACATACATTTTCTCTCCTGTATGGATGCGTTCATGCAGTTTGAGTGTACTCTGATAAGTAAATTTCTTTCCACACTGTCCACAGTGATACGGCTTCTCTCCTGTGTGGATGCGCTCATGCTTTCGGAGACCACTCTTACAAGTAAAACTTTTCCCACACTGGCCACAGTGATACGGCTTCTCGCCAGTGTGAATGCGCTTGTGCTTTTGGAGACTACTCAGATGAGTAAAACTCTTTCCACACTCTCCACAATGATGTGTCTTCACTCCTGCATGGAGGCGCTCATGCTGGTGGAAATATCCTAGATCAGTAAAACTTTTCCCACACAGTCCACAGTGATATGGCTTCACTCCTGTGTGGATGTGCTGATGCCTTTGGAAATGACTCTGGGTTGTAAAACTCCTTCCACACAGTCCACAGTGATATGGCTTTTCTCCTGTGTGGAAGCGCTCGTGCTGTTTGAGATAACTATGGTGAGCAAAAGTCTTTCCACAGTGTCCACACTGATACGGCTTCTCTCCTGTGTGGATGCGTTTGTGCCGTAGGAGTTGACTGTGACAACTAAAACTTTTCCCACATAGTCTACAATGATACGGCTTCACTCCTGTATGTATCCGTTCATGCTGTTTGAGAGTACTGTGATGATTAAATCTCTTTCCACACAGTCCACAGTCAAACACATTCTCTCCTGTATGGGTGTGTTCCTGCTGTTTCAGAGTACTCTGACTAATAAAACTCTTTCCATGGTGTCCACAGTGATACGGCTTCTCCCCAGTGTGGATGCGCTCATGCTTTTGGAGACCACTCTTAGAAATAAAACTCTTTCCACACTGTCCACATTGATACGGCTTCTCTCCTGTGTGGATGCGCACATGCTGTTGAAGATGACTCTGCTGACTGAATCTTTTCCCACACTGTCCACATTGATACGGCTTCTCCCCTGTGTGGATGCGCTCATGCTTTTGGAGATGACTCCGGTAAGTAAAACTCTTCCCGCACTGTCCACATTGATACGGCTTCTCTCCTGTGTGGATGCGCGCATGCTGTATGAGAGTACTCTGATAAGTAAAACTTTTCCCACACTGTTCACAGTGATACGGTTTCGCTCCTGTGTGGATGTTCTTGTGTTGTTTAAATGTACTCAGCTGACGATAACTCTTCCCACAGTCTGTACACCGGTACCTCTGGAAAACATAAAACGATGTAACATGATTAAATATTTTTAGATCTTGTCCCTATATTTTGAGATGAAACGGTAACCGTTGTCAAGGTAAAATGAATGACGGTTAGTAATATTAAAACCCTGAGTCAAACACAGACAGAATCATTCTCTCAGATGCAGCTGTGTGTGTAGAGGTGAAGTGGCAATAAGCGGGACAACACACCATACGAGTCATCTTCCTGACCACCAGCCACTAGTTTTTCAGAATGCAAGGGAACTTTTACAGGTCTGTAAGGACTTCGGAATAGAAAAATGTCCTGGTTTGTGTGGCTGAACTTATGTTTATGGTTCGTTAATATAAACTAAAAATTTTAACACATTTGTGTGGAGCTGCCTCTCCAAAATGAATTGTAAATGAGTTCACAGTCCCCTTCTGAGAAGAGAAAAACACTGCTCAAATCACTCAATGTCCCTACATAGTGCACTACTTTTTAAATAAAACAATCATCATCATTAACCAGCAGCTTAGTTGTAAATATGGAGTTTGTAATCTATTGTTAATGGTGATTATAGATGACTTAACATTTCATGCACTCTTTGGGTGAATGATTTGCAATTTCATGATCCACTAAGTGCACTAAATAGGGAAGAGAGTGCGCTTTGAGACAGGACCTTGTGCGAGTAAACGCTATGTGGTTCTGAAAGTTTTAACTTTTAGGAGTGTTTCTGCCACAAGTCAGATACATGTTAATTTAATTTAAGTTGTGTTTTAGTTTTTGTAAATGCTTTTAAAAAGTGGTTTAGTTTTATAACACTGGTGCTCTGTACTGATCAGGGCTACAGCACCATAACCGCACAATAATGTGGCAATTACAGTCAGGACAGAAATCCCCCGAGTGAACACTTCTTACATGAAGTCATTTTCATTAAAGGCTAAGAACCACTTAATGGTCACCCCGGGTGATTTCACATTGTTTTAGATACTGAAATTATAATTAATGATTTTGATTAAATTAATGGAAAAGCCTGAGCTCACTACGGAAATTCCTGATGCTCCCTGATGCCTACTACAGTTTCCGAACAGCATGGCTAAACAGGGGTGGGGCTAAAAAAACTGTCATTTAAGCTGTATTTCTTGAATTTGAAAGTTAAAAATAAAACGTATTCTGACTACCAATTATCACAAGTTAGGAACTCATAAATATTTGACACTTTCATATTAGGTCATGCTTAGACTTTAAGACCCACCTCAGAGATAACCGAGATTTAATTCTCTAGGCAGAGAAACCCCTTTTTATTCTAAATAATAACATTATTAATCATAATAACAATAATAATAAAATAGTTTATCAGTATTTATTTATTTTACTTATGATATGAAATTTCAATATTGTTTCATCTCTAACCATATTATTATGAAAATGTTTTAGAAATTACCAACACTCAAATAAAGTTAAACCCCAAATAATGCACATTTAATCCTTAACAGGAGTACACTTTTTTCACTGCAGGTCTCAGTGATCACTTTCAGTGTGTAGTGTGATTTTATAAACTGAACTTCCTGCGACTGCACAGATCATTAAACTCCATCATTAAATTTGCATATGGCACCACGTTAGTCGTTCACATCAGTGACAAGGACAAATCGACGTATAGGGAGGAGATCCAGCACCTGGCACCGTGGTGTTTGTCTAACAACCTCACCCTCAACACCAAAAAGACCAAAGAATGTAATAGGACCCACTCATAAGGGTGTTCACACACTTGATTTAGTACTAACTTTTAGATTAAATATAGATAATATAGTTACACTTTCACAGTCTGATGCTATCTGGGACCATTACCATATCGCATTTAAAATACGTATTTTAATCAAAATATATACTCTTCACGTCAGTACAGTACAGCCTGAAACTCCCAGATCTATCAGCTTTGATTGGTTTGCCGCCCAACCCAACTGAGCTTGATCAGGCAACTGAATGCTTAGAGTCAACATTAAGTTGTACTCTGGATAGTGTAGCCCCGCTTAAAACAAAAATAATTAAAGAGAAAAAACTAGCACCATGGTATAATGAT
>JAOVVF010032256.1:0-10785 GCA_028565595.1 Duopalatinus emarginatus | reverse complement strand
TCGGATCTTAAGAGGCCACAGCAACCTAGGAGAGGTTATAATGGTTGTAGGGAATGTGCTGGTTTCTGTGTGACCCAATTGTTAGGTGCAGGATTGTCATCATTCCTGTATTATTTCACCTCCTCAGGGTGGATCAACAAACTGGCTACTCTCTCCATGTCAGTTGTCGCCATGATGGTTCCAGATCCGTCTCAAAGTTAAGTATTCCTGTCTCGATTCTCCTCTTAGCTTCGGTTTTGTTCTGTTGTTCCTGTATTCGCCTAGTCATTGGTCTCCTTTGTTGTTTATGTTTAAGAGTTCCCCTTTGCCAGAGCGTGGAGTATTCCTGCCCTCCCCCCTTTGCTTTTGGAAACTTCTGTGTGTTGGATTATCTTGTGTTTAGTTTGCTCCTTCCACGCTCCGGTCACTTTTCGTTGTGGGACTTTTCTGAACTCTTATGAACTGTCTCTCGCACGACGATTAATAAATACCCTGCACTTGACTCCTCGTGTTGTGGGTTCATAACAGGTTGATCTGCCAGCATGGAGTTAGCAGGTACAAGGGAATTGCAGCAAGTAATATTACACGGTACACGGCGGTTGGAGGAGATCCGTGCCACCATGCGCAGCTGGGAGGTTGGAAGCGATCCGCGTTGTCGGCGTGCTTCCAGAACTCTACGGTGGCAAGCCAGAGGGCTGCAAGGTGTTTCTGCTCCAGTGAGACCAGTATTTCACGCTCCATGGGGAGCTCACGGACCAACAAAAGGTGGTGGTTATAATCAGTCTGCTTAATGGCAAGGCCCTGCAATGGACGACCGCCCTCTGGCACCACTCAAGTGAGAGCTCCCGTTCAAGCAGGGCTTTGATCATAGCACTGATGGTCGCTGTGCCGGAAAGCGGTTGTTCTCGCTGCTTCAGGGTGAGCAGAGAGCCGCGGAGTATGTGTTTGAATTCCAGACCCTAGCAGCCGAGAGCGGGTGGAATGAGACCACCCTCAAGGTGACCTTCAGGAGGGGTCTAAGTGCCAAGATCCAGCGAGAGCTAACATGCAGACACATGGAGATGTCCCTTGATGCCTTGATTGCCACCACCATCACCCTAAACAACGTGATACGAAGCCAGCCAGCTAGTGTCCCGACAGAGGTCCCACCCGATGAGCCGGAGCCTAGGGTCCTGGGCCCCCTGCGTCTCTCCAAGCAGGAAAAAAAGAAACGGGCAGTGCTTCATCTTTGTTTCTACTGCGGTGAATAAGTTCATGCTCTAGCTACATGTCCGATCAGGCCTTTGCACACTACTCGCACCAGGGGTGCCTCTAAGGACGACACCCCAGTGCACTCAGTGAGTAGTGGTGCTCCTAGTGTTTTAACCAAGCTTTAATTGAATGTACAGATCCTCTGCTAAAATGTGGCCTGTTTTCTTCCAGCACTCATCGATTCAGGAGCGGTGACCAGCTTCATCAACCGTGCCACCCAAGGGATCTCAGTCCTAAAGACGAGCACCTCTTTCCAGATCCGAGCGGTGGACGGCGGCCCCAGTGGAGACGGCAAAGTTACCTACCAGACCATCCCGTTAAAGATAAAGATTGGTCTCCTTCATGAATATAAGATCTCGCTCCTGGTCATAGAGTCTCCAAAGCACCCCATCATCCTCGGCATGGACTGTTTCCAAACCCATGACCCTGTGATCTCCTGGAGGGAGGGTAACATTTCCAAATGGTCCTCATTCTGCTCCTCACTATGCCTCAATGTCAAGTCTTGTCCCATCCGGACCACCAAGGTCGAGAGCCCAGACTCCGCTATCGATGTCCACATCCCCATCGAGTATGATGCCCTGATGGAGGTCTTCAGCAAGCGAGGTGCTGAGGGCCTGCCTCCTCACTGGCCCTTTAATTGCACCGTGGACCTTCTGCCAGGTTGCACTCCTCCCTGCAACAAAGTCTTTGCCCTGTCTCTGCCTGAACAGAAGGCCATGGAGGAGTACATCCAAGAAGCCCTACGCCAAGGCCAAATTCAGCACTCCTTGTCGCCAGCCTCGGCAGGCTTCTTCTTCATGGAGAAGAAAGGGGGTGGACTCAGGCCCTGCATCGACTACCGAGGCCTAAACAAGGTAACGGTCCGGTATCCGTTTCCTCTCCCACTCATCCCCTCAGCCCTTGAACAGTTACGAGGAGCTACGGTGTTCACTAAGCTAGATTTACGTAGTGCTTATAATCTGGTCCATATTAGGGAAGGAGACAAGTGGAAAATGGCATTCAGCACAGACTCGGGTCACTATGAGTATCTAGTCATGCCCTATGGACTAGCTTCAGCACCTAACGTTTTTCAACATTTTGTTAATGACGTTTTTAGAGACTTGTTGGAGAGATTGGTCATCGTCTATATAGACAACATTTTAGTTTTCTTGCCAGATCTGCCCTCCCATATCTGGCCTGTCAGAGAAGTTCTCCGCCACCTCTTGGCAAATAACCTGTTTGTCAAGCGAGAGAAATGCCAATTCCACCAGCTTCGAGTAGAGTTTCTGGGGTATAATATTGGACCTGAGGGTGTGTCCATGAATTGCCAGAAAGTGGAGGCCATTACGCAGTGGAACACCCCCACCACCACGGTGAGAGACCTTCAAAGTTTTTTGGGATTTGCGAACTTTTATCGGAGGTTCATTCGGAAATTTAGCTCGATTGCCAAGCCACTCACATATCTGCTGAAGGGAGCCACCAAGACACTCAGGTGGAATGAGGATACCACTGACACTTTCCAACGGCTGAAGAAGGCATTCATGATAGCCCCGGTCCTTAAGCGACCTGACCCAGACCAGGCCTTCATAGTGGAGGTGGATGCATCAAGCCAAGGAGTAGACGCCGTTCTGTCACAACGACACGGCACCCCAGCCAAGCTTCACCCAATTGCATACTTCTCCAGGAAACTCTCTCCCACTGAGCAAAACTATGACGTGGGAGATCGGGAGTTGTTGGCCATCAAACTGGCCTTTGAAGAATAGAGGCACTGGTTGGAGGGAGCCAAACACCCTGTGTCCATTTTTACTGATCACAAGAATCTCGAGTATCTTCGTGCAGCCAAGAGGCTGAACTCGCGACAAGCCAGGTGGGCCATATTCTTCTCACGATTCAACTTTGTTCTGTCTTATTGTTCAGGATCCAAGAACGGGAAAGCGGACGCTCTCTCCAGGAAGTTCAAGTCGGACTATGCAGGAACCTCAACCCATCATGTCTGAGGAGAAGTTCCCTCAGACCATTAAGTGGGAATTGGATCAGAAGCTCCAGCCCACACAGGGAAGCGTCTGCTGCCCCCCAGGTAAACTCTTTGTCCCATCTGCTCTATGCAACTCCTTGATCTCCTGGGCTCATGGCACGCCTGGGGTGGGCCACCCTGGCATGAGGAGGACCACCGAGCATATCATGTCCAAGTACTGGTGGACCAATATGTCTAGGGAGGTTCAAGAGTTTGTAGCCTCATGCCCAGAATGTGCCTAAGCCAAGGTTCCACGCACCTTGCCAGCAGGTAAATTGCACCCCTTACCTATCACTGAGAGGCCCACCTGGCCATCGACTTCATCATTGACCTTCCACAATCCCAAGGATTCACTGTTGTTCTAGTGATTGTAGATCGATTTTCCAAGGGTGTTCGGTTTATCACTCTTTCAGGTTTGCCCACGGCCATGGAGACTGCAGAGGCTCTATTCCACAATGTCTTCTGGATTTATGGCCTCCCCGAAGATATCGTGAGCGACAGACGTAAAAACTTGGATAGTTCTTGATTAACACGTTCAGCTTGCCCATTACCTTGTGGGTGAAATCTGGAGGTGAGACTGACTGTGACGCCTAGTTTCTCCATGAACGCTCCCCATACTTGAGAGAAGAACTGGGGCCCCAGCCAAGTTTACCAAGTTAAGTCCTCGTTATGTTAGCCCATTCCCCATCATCAAACAAATAAATAATGTCACCTACAGGGTCCAGATGCCAAGCCACAGCCGGGTTCATCCCACGTTCCACGTTTCTGCTCTCAAGCCAGTTCATGCCAGGCCCCTGGATCACGAGGAGCCTCCTGCCCAATCCCTGGAGCCATTAGACACTCCAGCCCAGCCACAAGAGGTCCCATCTTCACAGCCAGCCGACGCCTACACGACCCGGGAGATCCTGAACTCTAGAAGGCGAGCAGGAGGTCTCCAATACCTAGTATCTTAGGAGGGGTACGGCCTGGAGGAGGACTCCTGGGTCACTGCCAGTAACATCTTGGATCCCCTCCTACTCCAAGAATACCATGCCAGGTACCCCCACAGACCAGGACCATGTAAGCCTGGGAGGCCCCTTAAAAGAAGCAGGGCTCCCGGAGTTGGCCCCTTGGGGGGGAGGGGGGACGGGGGTTCTCTGTCACGTCTATGGCTGCCAGAGGTCACCAGATTCGCCCTGTGGGAGAACTCATGGATCGAACTGCATCTCCCACAGGGCATTGCATATCGGGCGCACCTGCTGGCGACCATGTTTGATTGCTTAACTAGCGGGCGGATCAACAAACTGGCTACTCTCTCCATATCAGTCGTCGCCACGATGGTTCCAGATCCGTCTTAAAGTTAAGTATTCCTGTCTCGATTCCCCTCTTAGTTTCGGTTTTGTTTTGTTGTTCCCGTATACGCCTAGTCATTAGTCTCCTTTGTTGTTTGTTTCAGAGTTCCCCTTGCTGGACCGTGGAGTGTTCCTGCCCTCCCCCGTTTGCTCTTGGAAACTTCTGTGTGTTGGATTATCTTGCGTTTTGTTTGCTCTCTCGACGCTCCGGTCGCTTTTCGTTGTGTGACTTTTCTAAACTCTTTTGAACTGTGTACCTGTCTCTCGCACGGCGATTAATAAATACCCTGCACTTGACTCCTCATTGTGTGGGTTCATAACAGTCTTAGCTAACAAATAAATATTAATAATTTTATAAACAAGCTTTTAACTGAAAACTAACCTTCTTATCTTGTAGGAGATAAAAAAAATCATTGTCTGTGCTACTTACTAGAGCCAATATACTGCAAACAGTCAAATTGTAACTGGCACTACCATGTGTGTGCACGTGCTTAGCACAGCTATCGCACAGCATCAGAAAGAGTGGGGCAGGGGAAAAGTAGGATGGAGAAAGTGGATCATAACATTTGCGAGGCAAGGGGAGCTAGACAAGCCTGTGTCCTCATCCAAATTACTATTAAGGTTTATTTTTGTCAGTTTTTTCAGTTATTTTTGTCAGTGCTAACACTTTTTCTCTGGCACGTACAATACTTGAAAGTTGGTTATCTTTAAAGGTGTCTGTGTTAAGCCTTGGGGGAATGATGATCACAATGACCAGGTTTGTCTTTGTTTTTTTGCTATGAAACCCCAGCATTTAGAAAGGAAGTATACATAACACTGTGGCTTCATTAAAGCAATTTCTATTGTTCTATTGTTCTATTGTAGATTCTATTGTTTTAATTCATGTTTTGTTAGTATAACAAATAGACTTTCCTGTTTGTTTGTTTTTTGAGTGGATTCATAAGTATATTAAAGAGACATTAATGTGAAACTTAATGTAAAATCCCCACACAGGCCATTCAATTAAATGAAAGAGGGACAAAGGCAGAGACGTGATTTTCCCAACAACAATAAATATACTTCTTATAAATCCTAATACGTTATAATCTTAAGGAATTTTAGACTAACTTGAATTCAATATGCTACTCCAGTATAGCACCTAATATTACCTAAAAGAGAAAGACAGTCACCTCCAGCACCTACACACAAAAACTTGTGTTAGTTTTAACCTCAGTTTAGCACAGCAATGTGTTTGCAGTGTCCCACAACAGGCAACAGGTAGTAAGTGGCAGATAGTGTGCAAGATTTTTCCAAGCAGCAAAATACAGGCAGACTAACCTGGCATAGTTAATTCTGATGGTGGAGTTATGTGGTCCTGTGGTATACCTTTAAGCTTTAAACAACAACAGAGGTAACACTGTTATTAACCTGCTTGTGGAAGCAATAAGCAGAGATGGTAAGTGTACTAAAATATTGTACTCAAGTAAAACTACTATTAATTTGATGAATTTTTACTTAAGTACGTGTAAAGTTACTAGTGCAAAAATAAGTAAAAAGCAAAAAGTAACTCATTTAAAATGTACTTTGTTACTGTGTTACTTTTTTAACCAGATAGAGGGGGTGTTTCTTCTGTGTAATGCTAACAGGACAAGTGGATGTAAATCTCACAAATGATTGTTTTTATTAAAATAGTAAGAGCAGTCATAATACAAACCTATTACTCAAAACAAGCCAAAGAAAAATGTCAATGGAAAACAAATACAGACAATAAATCACAAAACAGACAATAAAATCGCAATGAAACAAAAACAGAAAAAGGGTCTGTCTTTTCATTTTTCTGAAACCAGAAGTTTACACTCACAAGGCCATTGTCAAGGCAACTGGAGGCATGTAAAACGTAGGCACTTTTAAGCTGCAGTTGCTCTATTATAAACTTTCATTTATAATCTATCGGTAAGATGGAGCAGTACCACTATGTTGTTTTTCAGAACATCTATGTTAGCTACATTTAGAGGGCTTAAATAGTCTTCTAAATAAACCCGGAGGTGCAGCTCAGGTCTGTCAGGAACTCAAGTCCTGACACAGAGAGGTGGCAGAAAGAAGTTTTTAAGAGTTAAGAATTTTCTGCAACAAATAGACGGGTCTAGACCAAATGAGCAATGTACAGATCATGAAAGAATGCATATTTGGCTATGACCTTGTTTATAAAATTGTGTAGCCTCACTATACCTGCATTTTTTTTTTTATTTTTTTTTTTTTGCAGTTGTGAGTTTCCATTCAGTCATAGATGTTTTCCATGTCCTCAAGTCTTTAGTGTGTATGTAGCCAATGGCTAAATCAATCATTTAAGCTTTCTCTCTCGACAAGAATTCATAAAAACCATAAAAAACACATATAAAAAAACATTTTCTTAAAGGTCATACTTGATGGAAAAACTTAAGGTAAGATTGAAATACGCATCAATGCAACAAATATACACCCTGGGTCTCCGAATGGAGAATCAGTAGGAGTATAGATGGAGTAATTAAATATTGTAAAGAAAGCTAATTTCTTACAAACCTTTTTTCCTCCAATAGTGATACGTTTTTCTACACCCATAACATTCTGTCTTTCTTATTTTTCAACAACTATTATCTAAGCTGTACAGAACTCTAGCCTCAGAGTCAAGTTCTCCCCCTTTTATATGTCTGTCTGACTGACCTAAATCTAGTCTTTTTTTACTCATCCTCTCAGCACAGGTTTTTTTAATCTCTGGAGATGGTAAAAGGAAAATCTAGGCTATCATATCTGAGCTATTTCTAGCAAAAAATCAGACAATATCTGCTAGACTGTCACCCTAAATGACTTCCTCCTAGATAGAATGCCCTACCTAAATAATCTATGCACTTTATGACAAATTGCTTTCTATTTAAAGTAGAAAATAACTCATTTATTTGCCGTTCAGCTATAACAAATTTCTCTGATGAATATGATCCACTTTATTTTATTTTTATTTTTTATTTTTTTTGTAGGAATGCAGCAACAGTGGGCATTAGTTGTGGACAGCACAGAATTATTGGTATCATGGTGTTAGATGGCAGAATTGTGCTATACATATAAAATGTTGCATAGCTATTCACTCCCCTAGAGCTTTTTAAAATTTTTTAGTTATAATTGTGCAAAATTTGATGTTTAAATTTCAATCAATAAATGTATTATTTTATAATTTTTTATTTGCTTTTTGTTCAAGTGGAAACAAGGGCTATTAACAAGATCACTTCAGATCTAAGCCAACACTGACCCTTTTGGTGTACTGAGTGCAACAGTGAAGCCATTTACTTTTATTTACAGTAACAGTTTCATTTGAAGCTGAGACAAGTCCAGACAGAGGCAGTGAATTAAATTTAAGGTTAATTTTTCTATTTAATTAAATATATTTTTATTGTATTGCCTCCTTGCAACACCATACTGATTGCAGTAATTCATAGTGAAGTGAAAGTGAGATAGTCTTCTGACCACTAAGCAGGGCAATTCACCTCTGCATTTAACCCATCTGGGCGGTGAAACACACTATTGAACACTAGGGGGTAGTGAGCACACATGGCCAGAGCGGTGGGCAGCCACTTTATTTGCAGTGCCGGGGGCAGTTGGGGGTTAGGTGCCTTGTTTAATGTCACTTCAGGCAAGTCTTGTTGGTTGTTGGGCTTGAACTGCCCAATGAAGTGATGTAAAGGAGCATTAAATAAGTATTTAGTGTCAGACGTTGGACATTTCCATATTGTACATTCTATTTTGTTTAATCTTATGAAATACTTATGAATTAAGTTATAAACAAACATAATTTGATATTCATGATATATAATATCATGATATAACATGATATTCTTTTTTTGAGATAGTAGTTTAGTATTATAAGGGAAGACTGTGTATTGTAGTAACATGGAGTAATGCCTACGATTCCACATATCAAGAATGAAATTAAATAACTATTTGATCATTTCAGTGTTTAACCACTTCCTCTCCAATCAAATATGCTGGTTGTCAAGGCTGGAAATATGTCCATGCTGATTCAAAATTGATTGATTTTAGTAATTTTAGTAATTTTAAAAAATGCTTAGGCAGTATACAAGAAAGACTGAGAGAGGTGTGCCTGCCAGTGTTTTTTTTTTTATGAAGTCACAAATGACAAATCAGTCAGATCAATTGCAAAGGCACATGGGATTTGCCATGTAACAATGAACAGATACTGCAAATCACTACAAAAGCTAAAAAAACAGAGTTCAGAGATTATCCCAGTGTAGGTTACTGAAGCAGGTTTTTTGAAGTGCAGGAAGAATATTTTTTGACATTTTGACTCATAGAGCAGACCTGTATTATGGATAGGTTTCACATGAGGTAAGCACGTTAGCCACTGATGATCAGAGTAGAATTGAATACTAGAACAGATGACAAACAAATGATAACTGACAAACAAATTATGATGACTTATTGTTGATGCTCTATTCTACTGCACATTCGTTTAGATCAGAAAGTCTGCATATTCCAGTTGCACTCTCCACTAGCTGACCTTGAGACTGCCGTTTCTTCTCTTCTGAATCCACTGCAAATCATGATGTCACCAGGTCATGTGCTTCAAATGAACCAGGGATTCCAGTATTGTCTCCAGGTTAGGTGTTCAATCCTTTAGCTATACAGCCATTTCCAAAAGCAGGGTGACTGGCAGGATCAGGAAAAACAGGCAGGCTAAAATGCTCACTGATGAACCAGTGGCATTGATGGAAAAACAGCAGAGAAAAAGAGAAAACATAAATGTAAGAAAGAGTACAGTCTGCCAAGTAAACGCTGAGGATTTATTTGTCATTTGCCACTACTGTGACACAGTGTACACAATGTGATTAAGAATGTACACACATAGACATACACACAGACAGACACACACACACACACACACACACACACACACACACATACTGGCATTGCTTTTAAATTATATTTAAATTTTATTTTGAGTTTGCAATTTGTTTTGCGCATGCTAAACGCTGGTATGTCAAATGAGGGTATGGATTTGATGCTGGTTTGGATATAATTCAACTCTAGCATCAAGTCAAGTGTTTTTTTATTGTCATTTCAACCATATACAGTGGTGTACAGTACACAGTGAAACGAAATAACGTTCTTCCAAAACCAAGATGCTACACAGAACTATACACAATACAACATAAAGTGCACGTGTACAGTAGCATGTGCAATGACGCGAGAAAATTCACAAAAAGTACGCAAGACAATATACTATAAATACACAAGACCATTACAAGCAATAAACAATACATAGAGGGAGAAAAACAGTGCAGTTAGCCCCCTAAGTAGTGGGAGCAATAAGGTACAGTTGTGTGCATTATGGAATAAATGTAAACATTAAACACTGCAAACACTATACTCTGAATTTTAGCAGCCGTGCTAATATTATCCAGTTTGTTAAACATTAGCAGTAGATATAGAATTCACACAATTAGTGCAGTGTCCGTGTCATAAAAACAGTGCCCTGATCGGCTGACATATCCACCAGCTGACATTATGCCGTACACAACTACATTCCCATGAATGGAATTACATTTCCTTGCAGATCATAGGAACCAACAACCGGATTACCTCTTCTTTTGTCTGAGTGTCCTGCGAGGGACGAGTTATGTCATTTGCCCAGAGCGAGTTTCCATGGATCAGGGCAAGGTGAAGACTGTTACAGAATGGCTGTCAAATATCAAACTCAGAAGCCAGAGAAGGATCCATTTGCAGGTTTATTTAGAAAAGGGGAGGTGAAGTCAAAAGGGTAGTTGATAGGAGAGGCAGAGGGTCAAAACCGGGAAAGCAGTCCAAAAACCAGGCAGACAGAATGAAAGGGCAAGAGGCAGTAATCAGATAAATGGTCAGGGGTTTAAAATACCAGATAGACAATAATACAAACACTTAGTGTGCAGACAAAGAATGACTGTCAGTACTGTGCACTGAATGGCTAAAGGAGAGGGGTAATCATGTGTAGATGAGTGTAATCAAGGTTGGCTAGAACTCCGAAGAGACATCCCTTTGGTGGCTAGGTGTATCGCTGACAGTAACCCCCTCCAAGCAGCAGCTCCTGATGCCCCAGTGCCCCTCCGCCTGGGTCGACCTCGCGGCCAGGGAGCTGGTTAATCAATTTTTTTGTGTGCAATTTATCAGACCAGAATCTGGTTGTTCAGGAGTCTGATAGCTTGCGGAAAGAAACTGTTGCACAGTCTG
>JAOVVF010032255.1:0-10785 GCA_028565595.1 Duopalatinus emarginatus | reverse complement strand
CTATTTTGCCCCTATTCAAAATTTCTTGTATCTTGTGTCACTGATCAGGAACCAAACCCCTTAAATGATGATGCAGAAAAATCACCTCTGTGGTTGAAATTTGACTGTGTCTGTGTATGTAATTTACCTCCAGATGCAATGCTTCCCCAGCCTGTGATCCAGGTATTGGTGCCACCTGGAAAACTGCTGCCTTGACCTGCAAGGCACACTGGTCTGATGTAGTTTGTGAAGGTGACTGAGGAGTTTAGACGTAGGAGGGCCAGGTCATTGTTTTGGGTTGCACTGTTGTAGTATGGGTGAAGGATAATCTGTGTTACACTTCTTACAACTTGATTGGGATTAGAGCCAGTCAGAGTCTGTTTCCCCAGATACACAGTCAGGTCAGCCGGCTTGATACTGAAATGGTAAAGAAAGAAAACTGTTTAGTTAAAACATTTTAGATTTATTTCCAACATTGACATGTTTTGTCAATTCTGGAATACAAATACAGTTAACAAATACAATTAACAAATTAAATTTGTACAATTTAGACAATTAAAATAGAACTGAATTAACCTGGAGAAACAGTGAGCTGCTGTCAGAACCCAGTCTTTGTTGATGAGGGATCCTCCACAGAAATGACCTCCATAATAAGCAAGACTCTGTAAACTAACCTGCCATGGCCACGCCCCATCTACGGAATTCTGTCCACCCACAATACGAGTGTTAGACGGTGCACTTCCACATACTGAGAAATGAGAGACATAAGTTACAACCTGACTTAGTAGAACTGGGAAAAATGCCTACAGCAAACAGAGGAGGCAATTAATAAGAATCACATATTTAAACACTACCTCAATTCAGCACTACCTTTTGCATCTAATAAAGCTCTTACCACACATACAGCAGTTACTTTTTTACTGTCTCCTCAGGTTTTGCATAGTTTAGAAAAAATTTCAGGTTGTATGACTTGTTTTGCTGGTAATCTTTGTATTAGGTCCTGTATGGCTCATTTCTGGCAGTATCCTAGCATCAAGTAAATTGAACCAGCACTAGATCTGGATATAAATGTGGATAAATGCCATAAATGTAAATGTTAAGAGAAAAACTTACCGTCAAGCTGGGAAAGTGAACCTGAAATAAGAAAAAGAGTGTGTGACAAAATGGCATGTTGACTACTGTGTTACTGTATACTGGGTTTACTGATGATGCACACAATGATGAGAACTCAGAACTACACAACTAAGCCTTATTCAGATGTTACACCAGAGCCTATGTCTGGCTAACCTAATCTAATCTAATCTAATCTAATCTAATCTAATCTAGTGCACTCTATAACTGTGGTGAATCTGAACTTTAGCATTTTTGTGCTCATCTTAATCGGCTTTAAATCCAGTGACAATATCTGGTAGTTTGATGTAACCACAATAAGAAAGTTATGTTCCTGGTAGTAAAAGTTCTGGAAAGGTATTCATGGTAATGTTATAGATATAATAAATAATTCTTAATTATTACTACATCAGCACTTAGATACAAAAAGAAAAAATGTGTGACAAATTGACCAAAACATTTCCATTAGTGTATTACTTAACATTATGACATAAATAAATCATTAAATAGCCTCCATCCCCACACATTATAATTAAGCACCTTAATAATAGTATGTGTTGGCTTCATTAAGTTAAATTATAATACTGATAATTGTAAATACCTTACCCTTCAAATACAATACCAAGATCAGGAACACACACTGAAATTTCAGCATATTTGTATTCAGCTGTCTGTCTCTGTCTCTGTAAGTCAGCAGATGTCTTTGTCCTCTCTCAGCACTCTTCTACCTCCTTATATATTCCACGTACTGCTATAAATAACAGCGTAATTGTTTTAACCTTTTACATAATTGGAACGTCCTCAGGTAATTACCTGACTACTACTAACCAATTACATATCCAGTAATATTACATTCCAGGTTAAGACAAAATGAGCTAGAAATATATTTAAAACTATAATTTAAAGGTAGCATTGATTCCTCCTCTATAACATGACCAAATCTGGCAATGGTTGACATTTTTTAGAAAATACATTAATTAGCTATAATTACTTTCTCTGATAACTCTAATACTGTCAGGTTGTCATTCTTATTTAAATTGAATTTTAATTTAATAATTGCTGTAATCCACTAGTGATGTCATAGCATTAATGTTTACTATATGTTTCTGTTCTGTATTGTTATTGTTCTTATTTTACACTGTTTATATGCATGCATTAATGTAGTTTTGTGTTGGTAAGTTGTTTAATGTAGCACCTTGTACACACAGAGAAATTTGGCTATATGGACCTTTTGCCATTCTAGTTCTACCATCACTAACACCACATGATTTTCAGGAGTGAAGTTAATCTGCTGGTCACTAGGCCACACAGACCACAAAAGATTGTTCAAGTGTGACTCTATAATAATAGACAGACAGCAATATACCATGATGGCTGCCCCTATAATAGGATGTCATTGATATGTGTGTGGACCATGTAATTGGGCACAACATTCATGAATTTAAGTTTAATTTTAGAAATAAAATTATTGCTGACACTTGTGATGTCTGAATGAATCTCTTTCCCAGGACTACTGGATAAACTACTCTACATTGTGATGCTTTTTGATAAACAAGGGGTAAACTTGAGATTAGGAGGTGGCAGGAGGCCAATACCACAATCCCAGCATCTGAGCAGGGGGAGTTTGGTAATACCATCCTTACTAAAGACCAGAAGCAGATCATGGTGCTTTTTAAGGTGGTCTATGTGAGGCGAAGTGGCGGTTGCTCAATGATTGAAATTACCCAAGTAGAGTCAACTACGCCATGTGAATGCCATGTTCACATTTACACAAATGAAAACAGAAAATATTACAAAAACATGAAAACAATTAAGACATAACATCTTGTTGTGCAGCCCCAACAGTTAAGAAGGGTACCATAGGAAGAAGCGTCACAGCACCAGCACCAAACAGGGAGCCAGAAGAGGACCACACTGAAAGCGAGGGCAGCAAGCAAAGAAGTCCAAGACCCACAGACTCACAGCAGCTGCAGGTGCAACAACACAACAAGGAAGACAAAAATAAAAAAAGAAGAAACAAGAACGGAAACAAGACAGAAGCAAAACAGCAAGAACAGTTGCTGACTCAATCTACCTGTTTACCGTTTGTCTAAAACAGGAAATGGCAGAAGTATGGAAGTAGTTCGGCTGGCTTGAGGCTCACTAATACTCCAGCCACTTGCAGCAGAGTGATTAAGGCCAAACACCCACACAATCATGAGTGGGCAACAACGGTGCATTTCCTGTTCTGGTCTACTAACCCACGATCCCAGCTGTAGCCACAGATGTACAAAACAATGACTTTGAGACCCGGAAGTCGTGAACACGGAAGACAATGAGGGGGGACAGATTGACACCATATATAGGCCACTTGCGGCGTACTTATTAGGCACCAGCCAATAAAAACATGGGCAGAAATAATGCATTTAAGCAGAATGGAGCAACCATACGGCTACACATAGCTGCTATACACACACTTATATAATAAAAATAATTCAAGAGAAAAAAATAGCGCCGTGGTACAATGATAGCACATGCACCTTAAAACAGACCACTTGGAAATTAGAGCATAAGTACATAAGTGCCTCCCCTTCATCTCCAAGATCCAAAAAAAGGTTGTAGCACAGCAGTTATGCTCATACTTGAATAGAAATAACATTTTTGAAATCTGTCAGTCAGAATTTGGGCCTCATTATAGCATAGAGACAGCACTGGTTAAAGTTGTAAATGACCTGTTACTGGCCTCTGATCTGAGATGTGTCCCTGTTTGTATTGCTCGACTTCTACTGTGTGAGTGCAGCTTTGACACCATTGATCATGCTATTCTCCTTCATAGACTAGAAAATGTTGTTGGAATTTAGGGAACAGCCTTTCCTGGTTGATGTCTTATTTGAGTGACCGTTATCAGTTTGTAGATGTAAGTGCTGACTATTCTGTACACATTAAGGTAAAGTTTGGTGTTCCACACAGTTCTGTTTTAGGCCTGTTATTATTTTCTCTATATATGCTACCTCTGGGTAATATGACTTGTAAACATGGTAGCAGTTTTCACTGTTATGCACCCCAACTCTCACACAGGTTTGATGACAGTAGAGTACCTGGCCACTTTATGTCCCAGGTCACCCTCATGTCTGTCACCTTCTGGTAGTTACGCTATCTAAGCTAGTCTGCCGGAGTTTATGCTTTTTTCGCAGCACAAATTACATTTAATATGACAGTTCCATAAAAGATCATAAAACTTAACTCTCTCTTCTCTACCCTCTCTCTGCACCTCCCATTCAAATGAGCTACACCTGATATGGCTCAGCACCAGGAGATACACTGTGTCACCCAGATAAGGATGGGTTCCCTTATGAGTCTGGTTCCTTTCAAGGTTTCTTCCTCTTGTCATCTAAGGGAGTTTTTCCTTGCCAACACCGCCACTGGCTTCTCATCAAGGATAAAATTTATATAATTGTATAACTTGTCTTGTTATTTCTTTAAAGCTACTTTGGGAAAATCTCAACTGTTATAGGTGCTAATACAAATAAAATTTCATTGAACTGAATTAAAATGACAGAATGGTCCATGTGAATCAATGACAGAAAGTGACTCAGAACTGAACTTAGTTCTAGTCTATACTGTTACAGATTAGCTTTAAAACTTTTTGATTTTGTTTGTGCCATTGATCCGGTAGGTATTCTGTACACCTAGTTCTTACATGGTTAAAAAATTTACAATTGACTGTATATGGTACAACTGAGCAATTATTAATGGTCTTGCTCAAGGGCTTGACAGTGGAAACTTGCTGATGATGGGATATGACTCATGCTTGGGAAAGTACGATAACTTATTTGCATGTCTGGTTGCTACACATTGCTACACTAGAGTTCCTGCTATTATCACAGGTTCCACTGTAATGCTGGCATGTTTTTAGCAATACTCACATCCTGATACAGGTTTACTATGTCACAGACTAAGAATTCTGTCCAAATGCTGTTGGGAGCTAAAAAAGTAATAGTGCTAATTTGAGAACTTCATTTGAAGATTGCCAGTGACTCAGGTACCTGGACATTTGGGGAAATTTATTTCACCACTTAAGTGCCAGAACAAAGAAGAGTTGTCATGCATGTCTTCCTTGTTCTCTGAGAGACTGCAGCACCAATGTGTAATAAATGCTTTGAGTTAAGTGGATGCTGGTCTGGTTTTGGCTTTGTAGGTGAGCACCAATGTTTTATAGGATTATTTAAGTGTCATCAGCAAAGCAGTGGTATAAAACCCATGTAAAAATATGACCACCAAAAGACAAAATATCATAAAATGTCTTAATTAAAATTTATAATAAGGTATAAAATAATTGTCCAAATATATAAAGAGTACCTGTTAGGTTGTAATATAGTAAGCTTTCAACATGGGGCTGTTACCCTTATATTTAAAAGATAAAGTAATTGCAATAACTAGTCAATGGAAAACTATATATACTGTTTTGTAGTTTTAGATACAGTTATCCCAGAAAACAGCTGAATTGATGACATCCTAGCCAAAGTTTGGTGGTGGAGAGATGATAGCAATGGTGGCCTTACCAATGTCAGGCATGAAGATGGCCTAGGAGGTCTTTTAGCCTCTGTGGTGTAAGAGGCCTCCTGTTGACCTCTGGTACTAGCTTAAGTTGAGAAGCTGCTCCATCAGGCTCTATCTTGACTTGGAAGACAACTCTGCAATCTTCAGGTGCCAGTTTTGGCCTCTTCACCTTTATCCCTCCCCCCCTATGCAGAAGGTTGTGTTCAGCTGACTGTCAGACTGTTACCTAAACCCCTTTTATGGCACGTTTGTTTACAGACCCCTGGTACATGGGTGGTTATTTTTGTGAACAATCCCACATGAGGAAAATTTGGGTTCTGACAGCAGCCCACTGCTTCTCCAGGCTACATCACACACATTTTTTTCACATCATATTGTACTAACACTATTCAGAGAGGTAACAAATTATTTTACATTTTTACTTTAGCACTAGCACTGTCTAATTGGGGAAAAAGACACATGTAAATTTGTAGTTCATTTCTCTTGATCTAAACCAAAGCAAATTTTAATGTATGCTAGTCCAATTTTTGGCATTGTTAGCATCAAAGACGTGAACAAGAGACAAACTCAATTTGGCTGACCTAAACTTTCTGACCAGCAAATGGCATGTTATATATATCATGGCCACCAGTGCTAATTCTCTGGAACAACGCAAGGTAGAGTCCACAAATCAAGAAATAGCTGCTGCTGATCACACCCTGTTTACGGACCTTAATTATCTCACCGATTGGAAGACGGGCTTCCCCAGTGTTTAATTTCTACCTGTTAACCAATTTACTGAGTTTGTCTTGCCTGTCTCACGTTGTTTTTAAATTGCCTGACCTTTTTCTGCTTATTATCTTTGATTCTGGATTACATTTTTGAATTCATTTGCTTGCAACTGTTTTGCACAATAAATACCCAGCAATTGTGTCCCCCTGTGACTCTGTGCATGTGTTCCTAGCACCATCTTACAACATAAAATTACATACCGTGTGTGTAGCCACGTAATGCATGAATTGTTGAAATAATAAAAGGCTTTACCAGGCCCAAAGTGTGGCAGGAAACATTCCCCACACCTCTGCACTACCTCCACCAGCCTGGACTGTTGACGGAAGGCAGGTTGGGTCCATGAATTCATGCTGTTGATGCCAAATATTGACACTACTATCTGTGTGCTTCACCAGAAATCCACATCACCTAATGTGGTATTCTGCTGTTGTATTCCATCAGTGTTAGGAATTTGGATCACTGATACCTCCTGGTGCCTTAGTTATAGCATGTGTAGCTCGAGTGGGAGAAACCTGTGGTATCTGAAAGTTACAGACATGAGAGCGCCCCGGAGGGCCAGCCACTCTGTCATCAACAAACCTGAGTGAATGTTTAATAGTGTGTGTGTGCGTCATTTGTCACAGCACAGTGATTTGTCACACCCCAGTTTACACTCTGTGCCCATGAACCCTCCAGCACTGTGCCTTTAACTACAAAAACTATTTACAAAATGTTTGACTAAAGAAGCATCAGGCTAGACTTAAAGACTGAGACTGAGTCTGAATCCCGAACACTAATGAAAGGCTGTTCTATAAATGTAATAAGTGCTCTGTAAGAGAAAGACCTGCCCTCTACTGTACCTTTCATAATAAACGGTACCAGTAAGGTTTTAAAAACAGTGTGGGATTTGACTGGGAGCCAGTGCCATGTGGATATGATATGTTCTAGTTCTAGTGAGGACTCTGATTCTGACTCTTGATTGTCACAGATTAACTAGGCTTGTTCTAATGTCCTATGTCCTATGCTACAAAATGTGAACAGCACCTTCCCAAGTTTGATGAATACCTCCTGCCAACAGGCTAGCATTTCCCCTTAACACTACACTGCTTGTCTATAAACCCACATTGCTTTCTGAACATCACTTGGACATCCAGCAGTTCAGCACCATAAACAACTGCATTACCAGTCACTATATATATATATTTGATAGCTCGAACATGGTACAGACCTAACTAAAGCTGCTGTAGGAGTGAAAATAGAGCGGTAATCCCATTGGCAAGCCTTAGCATTAGCTCTGGCTTTGTGATAATGCTGCATATCATCACCCATTTGTCCTGCTGTGTGTCTAAGGTCTATGTTGGGTAATTGCTATCTCCACCTAAGGCATCCAGTTTTTCATGTTCAGAAGCTACCACTCACAATCACTAACCCTCTCTTAAGTCTGAAGGTGCAAATCTTATGCAGCAGTCAGTAAAGTGCACCCATAACCTAAATAACTTTCTGGCAGATGGATTGTGTGTAGACTGGTAATAATGACAGCAGAAATAACAGGTTCGGCTGATTTCCAGCTGCTCTGCCATTGCTTAGTCTCCAGAACAAACAATCACACACCTCTGTATACATACTGTATACAAAATACCTACCTTATTTATATGTGCACTCATGACATAAATATCTCTCTACACTATAAAAAATAAGGCATTAGGCCAACAACACCCATGTGGGTCATGAAAACATATGGAGTTAACAAATATAGCACTTATCTTGCTTATGGAAATTGTGCTTGTAATTGCTTGGAGTCGTGAAGTTGTCCGAAGGGGAACTGGGCAGGAGAATTCAGTCAGATAAGAAAATGTAGTCACTCAAACTATTTTATTGAGTTGCCTGAAATGAAAATATTCATCAAATATTTGAGAGGCTTGTGATGTGGCACATCAAGAACCTGCAGGCAGCTTTCACTATATCTGCCTCAGTTCGTGTATCATCCCAACCACTCAACAGATGATGCCATAGCCACCACTGCTTATGTGGCACTTCCACATAATGATATGTGTTCATAGACTTCAGTTCAGCTTTTAACGCAATCAATCCTCAGCATCTTATCAGAAAGCTGAACCTACAGGGCTGGAACACCTCTCTCTGTAACTAGATCCTAGACATTCTGACTAAGAGATCTCAGTCAATCTGGATGGGATGTGACACCTCCAGCACCACTACACTGAGCACTGGGGCCCCCTTAGGGCTGTGTACTCAGTCTACGTCTGTTCACTCTGCTGATTCACAACTGTGCAGCAATGCACAGCTCAAACCACATCATTTAGGTAGCAGATGTCACACCATGGTGGGTCTCATGAGTAAAAACGGCAAGTCAGCATACAGAGTGGAGGTGCAACAGCTAACAGACTCAACAAAGAATCAACAAACTGCCATTGAACTTAAATGACAATAAATTCCAACTGACTTTACCTGACCTGACACTGGTGCCAGGTGCAGCACAATTATTCTGGATAGTTTCAGCAGCTTTTGAGCTGCACCACCATTATCTGGGAATGCACTGCCAACCCAAGGGCAAGGTGCACCACATAATTTGCTCTGCTGTAAGGGGGATTGCCTGCAATTTGCCTTCCCCTTCAAGGACACCAAGACAAGCAAGAAAAGTCATGAGATGCCAGCCAGACAGGGCATTTACTAGTGGGGTGGACATGGCCATCAAGTTGTCACTGCTTGACAGTGTCCTCATGCACTGGTAAAGCTTTGATGTTTTGTTTTCTAAGTTTGTACAGTGAACTGGACTAAATGTCATCCCCAGTTGAGACCACCTCTCCACATCTCAGGGGACAGAGCTTGTCCAGTTGCAAGCAGAAATTCTGATGTCTTTCTACTTCTGCTTGGTCACAGTAACCTCACAGAGCACCGTATAGAGACAATCATTTGCCACAGGTTACTAATCAATGATTCCAGAAGGAGCCATGACTGATCTGCAGACAAAGTAGACATGGCTATGCGGTTCTGTTGCTTAACAAACTGTTTGACAAAATTAATTGACTTGTTAGTCATAGCTTACTTTTACCTGGCACACATTTAACTATGAGATAAAGGCAGCATCTCCCAGCAACATATCAAGTGAAGTGAACCACTTATGCATACTGTGCTTGCATACAGAAAAATGCCCGGGGACCTTCTGGTAACAAGGGTGGTAATGTTTAATTACATGATGTGTAATTGTCAGTAGCAATGATTGTCAGGTGCATGTGCAGCATTAGGGGGACTGGGGATAATTGTCCTTATCATGGGACAGGAAGCTGCTGTGTCCTGCTGTCTGTGCTAACATATTCAGTTTTCTAATTTGTTTTGGATATGTAAATAAAGTGTTTAGCAATGCCATTTGTCTTATAACAAATTGCATCAATACTTTTCTTATAGAAAACAAAACCTGCACCCAGTGTCTTAATTTTCCCTACCTACATAGTAGGGGTAAAATACAGCCTAGGACATCAACTATTTATTGCACAACAGTATCAATGCGTCAAGCATTACAAATGTTCTATTTCACGCTAAACATACTTGTGTGCAAATTGCTCACAAATACTGTAGACATTAAATGAAAGGATGACTCAGCAAGATGCTCATGAAGGTATTATTATTTCATTATGTGATTATTTAAATTACATGGTGATTACAGTAACATGTAACACAATACAAGATCGTTTTCACAACATTTATCATAATTACAAAAATCTAATATAATGGTTGTGTATTGTATATCAAACATTAATCTCAATAAAAAAATAAATACAAATTTGTATAGTAAATTATAAATATCTCAAGTAAAATAATGAAGGCGTAATTAAAATATTCCATTTATCTTGATTCAACAGTACTTCCACCGGTCGTCCCACTGTGTCAGTACCTGGCAGGACATAGAAACACATGGCTATGATTTAGTGAATAGCTGTTAAAGCCAGTCAATGACACATTGCCAGAATTTGTCATATATATATGCTTATGAGCATTATGAATTATGTCTTACGTGACAAAGCCTGGCTGATTTTGGCTGATGGTGTTGGATATCCAGGTCTGGTACTGAGACAACAGTGTATAGACACCAGGTGAGTAGGGCTGTGCACATCCTTTACCCCAGCTAGTGATACCAGCCTGAATCCAGACGGCACCACTCTTGATCACCAGAGGACCTCCAGAGTCACCCTTTAAATACAGAAATATTATTTGTTGTTAATTGACTTAGCTATACAATTGTTCACCCATGGGCCATACAAATTACATTGTATTTACACTAGACAGTCAATCTAGCTTGTTCAGATATTTGCCTATATTGTATTTGTGACTCTGTATGTACCTGGCAGGTGTCCTTTCCTCCTTGTAGATAACCAGCACAGATCATGTTTG
>JAOVVF010032254.1:0-10786 GCA_028565595.1 Duopalatinus emarginatus | reverse complement strand
TGGCCTACCTGTAATACCAGTAACCTTGTAAGTCGCTCTGGATAAGAGCGTCTGCCAAATGCCGTAAATGTAAATGACACCAGTCCTCCAGCACGGAGCTCCAAATCTTCCTTATTAGTGAGACTTGAGACACACTGCTGGTTCATCCAGGGTATATTTCCAATACGTGTCCATGAATGTATTACAAGGAGACGTTCGGGACACATTCTGTCCATCCTGGTCAATCTGGTGTATAAATGTACCAAAGCTCACAGGCTGTGTAACAATGAAACGGATCAGGAAGGTGAGTGGAGTTGGACGTCATTGGGTGGAGATGTTCTACAGACATATATGTTTAGACTGAGGGGAAACTGTCTGTCTGTCTGTGTTGTATTATATCATTTGAATAAGATAGTGAAGATAATAAAGGGCTGTTCTACAGTGTCTGTGTATTAAATTTAAAATCTAAATTAAAGTAATAAGAGATTAAAGGAGTCTCGTTACTCTGTCCTCTATAAATGATGTCTGGTGTCTGCTGATGACATTCAGCCTCCATTAAAAAAGCGCAGTGTGTTTATGAAGGTTAAACCCACCTGATTACAGGCCAAAGAGCAAACACTAATCCTGGGCTCCTGAAAGAGCGAGAGCTTTCAACTGTGTCAGGCTGATTGCACACACATGCACACACGCACACACACACACACACACACACACACACACACGCACACACGCACGCACACACGCACACACACACGCACACACACACGCACACACACATGCATATGCATGCACACGCACACACACACGTGTGTACACTAGGGGGCACCCCCCCCCCCTTTTTTTAATATTATTTAGGATTTTATTTACATCTTTATTTATTTTTATCATCCCAACATCCTAAACACAGTCATTACAGGGTCTCTCTATCTCTTTCTCTCTCTCTCTCTCTCTCTCTCTCTCACACACACACACACATTAGTAAAGGTATTAATAAAAGCTTCATGAGCATGCAAAAATAAATAATACTTTAAGGTATATTATTATTATTATTATTATTATTATTATTCTAGTAGTATTATTATCATTTATAAATAATGAATCAATTTTTATAAAAAAAATTCAAATAAATTATAATTAGTATAAATAAATAATAAATAATATTTTAATGTGTATTATTGTTTTTGAATATAACAATTATTACTATGATTATATAAATAATGAATAAAAATAATTAATAATTCGAATATATTAGAATAAATAAATAATACTTTACTGTGTATTATTGCTGTTGTTATGAGTATAATTATCATTTATAAATAATGAATAAATAATAAGAATATATTAGAATTCGAATAAATAAATGAATAAATAATGTGTATTATTATTTTTTATTATTATAATTATTGTTGTTGTTGAATATAATAATTATTAGTATAATTATCATTTATAAATAATGAATAAATAGAATATGTTACAATTAAAATAAATAAATGAATAATGTGTATTATTATTATTAGCATATTTATTATTATATTTTATAAATTATGAAACATATACAGAAATAAATACTCTAATGTGCATTATTTTTATTATTATTATTATTATTTTCTCATGTGCATTATAATTATTATGATTATTAAATATAATAATATTTAATATTATTAAATAATTATATTTAATTCTACCTTATTTATAAGCCCTTGTGGTCGTCAACTGTGTGGATCAGGTGCAGCTCAGGACTCGGGTCCTTATGTGATTCAGCTGTCAGTCATAGCACAGGTGCATCACACACACACACACACACACACACACTTTCTCTCTTTCTCTCTATATATCTTTCTCAGTTGCATTATAAATATGTTAATGCAAGAAAGGGAGTTTGCAGTAATATCTCTAATGTGGATTATTATTACTATATAATAATAATAATAATAATAATAACAATAATAATAATAATAAAAATAAAAAAAAAAATAATAAAAATAATAATAATTGAATACATAAGAAATAGATAGGTAGATAAAAAATTAAATACATTATTTCATATTATTAAACAATTATATTTAATTATTTAAGCTTATTATTACCTATAACCTTATTTATGAGCCCTTGTGATCATGTGGATCAGGTGAGGCTCAGGACTCGAGTCCTTATGTGATTCAGCTGTCAGGCTCTCACACACACACACACACACACACCTGAGAGGAGTTTAGGTTCAGCTCCTGTCTGGAGGAATACAAAACAAATAGGTTTATTCTGAAAAAAAGGATTTGAAGTCAAAGGAAATGAAACCATTTAATATTTGCGTCTCTGTGTGAAACAGCGTCAACGTCAACTTATACAAATATACCTGAGATGTGAATATATTTTAGTATTAGTATTTAATTTGCAATATTAATACAATATGAGCAGTCTGACTTCACCTGAATATAATAAATCAATAAAACAGTGTTATGTTTTTAACCTATCATCCATTTTACAGCCTGGAGACAACATGGTGAACGTGTCCTTTCTGTGAGAATGAATTCATGTTATTCAGCTGCTGTGCTTATCTGTAAGAAAAAACAAACATGTATAAAGAGTCAAACCTTCAGCTTACAAATCAGTGCGATTGAGAAAAAAAAAAGGAAAAAAGTAAATGAACATAAATTGGCCAGGCTGTAATACACCAGAATGAGCTCTATGATTGGTTCCCAGCTGAGGGGACAATGAAAAGACACTTATCTGAGTGTGTTGCGTGGACGTGGTTGAGACACAAAGACAACTGTAGTGGAACCAGCTACCATATATTCTCTTATCTTTATTAAATTTATTTTATTTTCTATATTCACTTCACTCTGGCCTTATTATTAGCCTAAGGGACAGTGACGATGGTTGGTGTGGTACAGTGGTAACATCATTGGGTTCCAATGTGAGAGACCTGGGTTCGATTCCTGGTCTGGGCAGCCAGCCTGCTACTCCAATAAGGGTCCTTGTGCAAGACTCCTAACACTACATTGACCTCCATGTAATACCAGTAACCTTGTAAGTCGCTCTGGATAAGAGCGTCTGCCAAATGCCATGACGGCTCCTCTATGATGTACAATGTAACCACCCTTTATTTAGATGAAGCCATTTTTCACACCATGGAGGCTTCGTGTCAACAGCTCTTGGGTTACTTCACACCTTACAATGTTCCAATCTTATCAGGAATGTTCTACTGTACAAAGGAAGACCAGACAGTTGAACAGCTTGGGACTCCCCAACCAGCAACTCTTCCCTGTCTGGGTCAACACTTCAAAGCCATCTATAGCTAGGACCTCAGTTTCCACCACACAACCCCCAAAGGAGGTCCATGTACCAGAGACAAGTCTGTGAAGACTCTGCATGGCCTAATCCAATTCCTTTTGGTTGGACCATCTTTGATTACTAGAGTAACCATGTTTAAATACAGACTGAGATTTGTTAAGGTTCCTTAATACCAGAAGCATGTATCCAATCCAATTCTTTTTTTTTTTTATTCTCTTTGACAGAATCCCAGTAATTACTATTGAGTAAAGTTTTGTTAAGTTTCCTTTTTAGTTTATTTAAAGTTTGTTAGTATATAATGTATATAAGTATATGCATGAACGATTTGCCTAAAGAAATTTAATCTTGACATTCTTCTTTAGTACCTATTGTACACAAAGGGAGCTGATTGGCTACTGGAGAAAGAAATTCCATTTGGCGTGAAATTTCTCCAGGATAAATAAGCTCGCCAAAGGAAATAGTAAGAAAAGAAAGGAGGAAAGGGAGGAAAAAGAGGAGGCTAAGTAACGAAGCAAGAAGTTCGGGTTCCCAGAGATCCAAGAATTCTACAGTAACTGTTCCAGCTTCAAGATCCTCCAAGAACTCCAAGAAAGACCCGAACCTACCTTGTAACAGAAGGTCTGAGAGATCTGGGAACCCTGAGAACTTAGCCTCCGTTTTATTTATTATTCTTACAGCTTTTCTTTAACCCAAGAAACGCGCTGGTTGTATCGTTTGTTTGGTTCACCCAAAGATAGCTAGTGGTTAGATCGGCTTGCGCGCCCAGCAACTGGTCTATACCATTATCAGCTATCTTAACTCATTGGCTTCGAGAGAAGACCAACACCACTGTTGACCACCTCACAACCGTGACCTGAGTAACTGTCTGGAATACGCTAACACAGACATCCGCGTTATTGATACCACATGTCACTTCATACAGCGAGGAGACCACAAACATTCGCCGGACATTCTCCACCAACGGCAGCCATGAGCAACTGCATCTCAACTGCGTCTCAGCTTCTGACCATTAAATGAAAGATATTGTATCTTAAGTTTGTAATGGTATCGGTCAACCCCTTTAAGCAGTGTTCTTGAAAATTGTTTAAACAAATTCCACTGTATGCTAATAACCCAAGTCGCGTTCAGATTTCTTTCATCGTGAGTTTCAGATTTGAGATTGAAAGAGCTTTCCTACACAACCTTATGTTAAATAAAGTCCCTTTATTTCAGCATTACAAGTGTCGTTGGTGCCCCATCTTGTCTAGAGAGAATATTAGATGAATGAAACTAATTTTGATTGTGCCTAGCAGGCTAACACTGCATTCAACGGAAACTCGAAACTCGGAATATCCAACCTCCGACCAGGAAACTGCAAAGACTTGGAAAGCTTACATACTGATCAGCCTTAACATTAACACCACAAACCCACTGGAATGATGTCTCTTTGTATATATGCAGAAATAAATAAAACTTGTTTACTTAATTAAAACTTAAATCTACTTAATTAAAACTTGTGGTTATTATAATTATTTAATTACTATCATGTATACTATACAGAAGAGTGTTCTCGGAGTTGACATGTTGGAAGCAGGAAAAATGGGCAATGGGTATTATTATTATTATTATTATTATTATTATCAATATTATTATTATTATTATTATGATTATTGTTGTTATAATAGCAATTATTATTATAATTGATCATTTTTAAATAAATAATAATACAGAATTCGAATAAATTATCATTAGAATAAATAAATGAAACATAAAACTGTAACGTGTATTATTATTAGTATTGTTGTTCTTATAATAGTTATTATTATTTATAATTATTGTTATAATTGATAAATTATAAATAAATAATAATTTGAATAAATTAATATGCGAATAAATAAATAAATAAATAGTAAATAAATAAAACTCCAACGTGTATTATTATTGTTGTTGTTATAATAGTAATTATTTATATCACTGATAATTATACATAAATAATATTAAATAATTTGAATTAATTAGAATAAATAATAAATAATACTTGAATGTATATTATTGCTGTTGTAATAGTTGTTATTATTATCATTTATACATTATAAATAAATAGTAATAAATAATTTAAATAAATTAGAATTAGACTAAATAAATAAACACATAATAAATAATACTCTAATGTGAATAATAATAATAATAATAATAATTATTATTATTATTACTATTGTTGTTGTTGCTATAATTATTATTATAATTATTATTATCATCATATATACTAGGCAGAAAGTAAATACCCAGTTCTTGAACTTGACATGTTGGAAGCAGGAAAAATGGCAAATGTAAGAATCCCCCTCTCTCTCTCACACAAACACACAAAATGTTACTAAAAGTAGCATGCAGAAATAAATAACACTTTACGTGAGCCACTTTAACAATGGTGATACTTCAGAGGTCTTGTGGAGTCCACGCCTCAGTAAGTCTGAGCTGTTTTGGTGGACTGGTGTATAAATATGTTCTTTTAGATAAACAAACACAGACATGTTCTCATGTAAAATCTGTAATATTGAATCTGTACACATTCAACAGCAGTTTCAGGATTACAAGCGTTTTAACTGAGAAAAACAATGCATGTGATTTTAACCAAATCCTTTAGTTGCCTTTAGTCATATGGATTCTGTTCTGGTTGTCATTTACAACATATACAAGCCATAAATGTGAATAAGACGCAGATACAAAGTGCTGACACTGGAGACTCCTTCCATGAATGTCAATGAAACATCTATGTTTATCTTTTTAATCAATTTACTGGACGTGGACAGGATTTAGGACGAGGGACACAAATCTGTGATGTGTGGCTGCTCTACTACCAGAGCTGCTTGTTCGGAAAATGATTTCTCACAGACTTACAGTTTCAGCCCTTATTCATACCCCAGATACCCCCAGAGCTTTGACACAACCGTCACTCTGTCTCAACCAGTACAGTTCAAGCGTTCATCCCTCCATCTTTCATTTATATCAGGATAAAAGCGTTGACTCAAAGAAGCGATAACGTCTTTCCATTCTTTCTCGCGGACGCGTTTTTCACCTTTCTCACGCACATCTTTCTCTTTCCAGTACCAAAATCTTTCAGAAATGGTCTTTTCTTGTTATATATATACACAGACATTTCTTAGTAGGACGTTTCCCTGGTCTGACAGTTTAAATAATTCATCTCACACTCATCCCTGATACCTGGCTGAGTGGTTTTATTCTCTCTGTTAAAGCAAAAACCTGGGCTCTCGCTCATCCATTACGAAGGAACCCACCAGCCAGCGGATATTACGGGTTCTGAAAAGGACACACAAAAAAAAGGCACTGATACGCTTTAAGGTTTCTCAGGATCAGAAGCTGGTAATTCAGTGCAATGTATTGTGACCTCTGTATTTTTTATGGTATCTATACGGTTAAAAATGGCTCGCTGTAAATATAAGAGGGATAATACCCGGGTCCTGAAAGAGTTACGATAGGCCGTTTCTGCTGGTGACATCAAGGTCTAATATGTGTGTGTGTGTTGAGGCTGTGTGGATTATATAATACTAAATCACCAGCAGTCTCAGTAACATTCTCATAGTCTGGATATCTCTCTAGTATTAAGCTAGAATTTGTACTTATTAATCAATTTTCATACGATTATGAACAACTTGTATAATGATGATGAACTTCAGGAAAAGTCACTTGCAAGCTGGACACAAATGCAGGTTTTTCAAACCTATGGTACATTAAATTAGAAAATAATGGTCAGTGCCTCGTCCGGTGAAAAATACATTTTAGGTGGCGCTGTATGGCGTCAAAATAGGATCAAAGGTTTTGCGCACCAAAAAACAAAATCCGCGCATTCTCAACTACAAAATCTCATTTATGGGTTACAGATTTAAGTTTTTGGTGCGCAAAACTTTAGATCCGGTTACGGATTTTGCTGTTTGCTGCGCGGATTTCCCTTTTTGCTGCGCGAGTTTCCATTTTTGCTGCGCGGATTTCCCTTTTTGCTGCGCGAGTTTCCATTTTTGCTGCGCGGATTTCCCTTTTTGCTGCGCAAGTTTCCTTTTTTGCTGCGCGGATTTCCCTTTTTGCTGCACAAGTTTCCTTTTTTGCTGCGCAGATTTCTTTTTTTGCCGCGCAAAACCTTTTGACCTATTTTTACGCTTGGGCGGGATCTAGACAGCTATTGGCTGTTGAAGTTAAGCCCCGCCCAGCCAGCCCATTCTACACGCCGCCAATCAACATGACTGCCACGAGATGCATCCCCTTTCGTAGCACATCCCATTTCGTAGCACATTTATAGCGTTACACGGCTCTCTGTATAAAGCTAGGAGGATATGCTGGAGATTGAGCAAGCCTAGGTAGTAAACGTTAACTAAATATTAATGTAGGAAGTGAACACTCTACCTACATTAACCAGTTAGTCTGACTCTGAGCCTCTGTGACCAACTGTGCATTACTAAAGACATGATCGTTAAAAATAGCTGATATGAGAAAACAAACACACAGGTTACCTGTTTGGCCATTTTCAAAGCTCTCGCTGATGAAGCGGGGGTGTGTAGAACGGCCTGGGTGGGCGGGGCTTAACTTTAACAGCCAATAGCTGTCTAGATCCCGCCCAAGCGTAAAAATAAGTCCAAAAGTTTTGCGCAGCAAAAAAGGAAACTTGCGCAGCAAAAAAGGAAATCCGTGCAGCAAAAAAGGAAATCCGTGCAGCAAAAAGGGAAATCCGCGCAGCAAAAAGGGAAATCCTCGCAGCAAAAAGCAAAATCCGTAACCGGATCTAAAGTTTTGAAAAACTAAAATCTGTAAACCATAAATGAAATTTTGTAATTGAGAATGCGCGGATTTAGTTTTTTGGTGCGCAAAACTTTTGATCCTATTGTGACGCCATAGCGCTGTTTGTGCCGTATTGTCAGTTTTAACAACAATCCCAATACAACTTGATACTAATAATAAGTCAGAAAAAATCACTAGAATAATCGTTATTAAAATAATCATAAATTGCAGCTCTACTGTTCCTCAGATAGAAGGTACCGTATGAGTCATTACATTCCAGAACAAATATATTAACAAAAACACTAATACGACAATATTAGGAATTTCTAGAGTGTTTTAGATTGTTGAATTAACGTTGACTGTATCTATAAACAGAGAAAACTATAGAAGAAACTATAGAAGCCTTGAATGTAGGTTTTAGCTTTGTCGCTAATCTTCTGTGTAATTGTTAAGTCGGTGTATCTGGACGGAGCTCTTTAACTACCAAAGGTTTCCTGTCAAACGGATTTTCAATAGTAACAAAACCTTACTAAATTTGGAGGCTGTACACTGAGTAATCACAGTCGTCATCACCAGTAACCGTCACGTGTCCTTAATCCAGTACTAGCTTAGGGTGAAAAACAGAGCCCTTTAGGTATCAAATCTGTTGTTACGTGCGTATTTTGTACGTCTTATCAAGAGTTTGAAATGGCCTATCACTGGGCAATGTTTCTATCAGGATGTTTCCATCGCCGTGAGAGAGGAATAGCGCAGCCAATTGCTAACCGTGTTGGTTTCCCACTTTATACGCGGTTTAACCAGAACATGTCTGCCTGTTCCCTGACTACAGCTATGAATTTTACTGTAATCAGAGATGGAAAGAGTACTAAAATATTAAACTCAAGTAAAAATACTATTACTCTGATGCATTTTTACTTAAGAACGAGTAAAGTTACTAGTCTACAAATCTACTGGTTAAAAGTAAAGTAACTAATTTAAAACGTGCTGCGTTACTGTGTTACTTTTTTTTTAAACCAGAAGGTGGTGGTGGTGGTGGGGGGTTCTCCTGTTAAAACAGTAAACAGTCATAATACAAACCCATAACTCAAAACACGCCAAAGAAAACGAAACAAAATAAAATCAAAATTAAACAAAAACAGACAAAGGCTCCGTCTTTTCATTTTTCTGAAACCGGACGTTTACGCCCACAAGGCCGTCGTCAAGGCAACTGGAGGCGTGTAAAACTTGTGCTTTTTTGGCTGCAGTTGCTCTTACTATTAACTTTGCCATTCTAGCAGCAAGATGAAACAGTACCAGTATGCTGTTTTTCGGAACAATGACGTCAGCTACGTTTACACAAAGGACATGAAGACTGTAATATTAATTAGTGAAAGTTAATTTTCACCTGAAATATTCAAACAAGTTTGTCTCTAAAGCCATAACCATTTGCTGTTCCAAAAAACAACACAATAATCTTAAAAGAGCTGTGGATAAAAAAGCACAACAGGAAAGTGCTTTTACATGTCTCCTTGACAACGGCTTCGTGGGTGTAATCCGGTTTCAGAAAAATGAAAAGACGGAGCCGGTTTTTGTTTGATTGCAATTTTATTTTCTGTTTTGTGAAGAAGAGATATAAATCGCTTTTACATTTTGGAACATAAAAAATGACTAATTGCTCTGTCAAACAAAAATCAACTAACCGTGTTTTTCATTATTGAATTTCTGTTTCTGAAATGAAAATCGATAGACCAAAAGATACACAGACTGAAAACCTCCCGGCAATTTTTTTTTTACTTAGTAACGGATGTGATTTAAAATGTAGCGAATTACAATTCTTAACACAAAATACACTTAAGTAAAAGTGCAAGTTATAAATTCTACATAATATTACAAGTACACAAATAAAACTACTGTAATTACCGTAACAGGAGTAATCCGTTACTTTCCACCTCTGATTGTAATGATAACGATTCTGGAAAAACGAAAGCGTTGCTGAAACGGCTCCACGACGTTCCCCAGAGTCCTTCATGTTACAGTCGTCATGGAAGATGTAATTTAGAAACTAGTCTTGATTTGTGGATGCATTAAGGACAGTATCAGTGGTGACAGCTGTTGTGTAGAAGCTGGATTTAAAGAGATAAAAGGAGGATCAATCTGGTTTTATGTGCACACTAGGAGCCAGAACAGATATTAAACAGAGACAGTATGTCTGGTCTCTTTCTTTCACACACACACAGGTTCAAACGAGCCATGAACGCGAGGACGGATCGTGGTGACCCGTGGTGAGAGATAGTCAGAGACCAGACTTCTCTCGGCTAATGCGGAGTTAATTTTTAAAGAGCTTTTTTTTAATGCGTCAGAAGCATTTGGTAAGTGTTTTGAAAGCATTCGCCCAGCGCCGCCGGAGCATTACCGGAGTGCTGCGTGTGCAAACACAGCGTCGTCAGCAGAGCGAGTGGCCGGATGGAGCGTTCTCTGACTCCCTAAACGCGGGACCGCGATAATGCTCGAAGCATCGATCCGAATCGTTACAAATCACTCAAGCAGCAATTTGTGTTGTGTTGTTTTCATGGCAGGAGATATAAAGGACAGGAGGTGAGAGTGCAGTCACCTTTGGTGGTGTTAAAACACCCGTGTTTAAAGGATTGGTAAAGAAGGTTCAGTGTTACCGTGGGGACAGCTATAGGCTTGTGGTTAAGGAACCAGAAGGTCTCTGATTCAATCCCGACTGAAGCCCTCTTGCGCAAGGCACCTAACCCCCAACTGCTCCTGG